>PVKS010001585.1:83842-137840 GCA_004027875.1 Aplodontia rufa | reverse complement strand
TCTCATATCCAGAGTCTATAAAATCCTCAAAAATGTCAGCTACAAAAACACCAACAGCCCAATTGATAAATGGGCCAAAGAGCTAAATAGAGACTTCTCACCAGAGGACATTGATCAAGCCAATGAATACATGAGAAAGTGCTCTAAATCATTAGTAATCAGAGAAATGCAAATGAAAACCACATTAAGATATCACCTTACACTAGTCAGAATGGCAAAGATGAAGAAAATAAACAACAATAGATGCTGGAGGGGCTGTGGAGAGATAGGCACACGAACATACTGTTGGTGGAGCTGCAGACTGGTACAGCCCCTCTGGAAAGCAGTATGGAGAATCCTTAAAAAATTAGGGATGAATCCACCATATGACCCTGCTATTCCACTCCTGGGAATCTTTCCAGGGGACTTAGAATCAGCACATTACAGTGACACAGCAATATCGATGTTCATAGCAGCACAATTTACTATTGCTAGGCTATGGAAACAATCCCGATGTCCCTCACTGGAAGAATGGATCCAAAAACTGTGATACATTTATACCATGGAATATTACACAGCAATTAGAAACAATGATATTGCAGCCTTTGAGGGTAAATGGATGGCTATGGAAGAGATCATGATGAGTAAAATCAGCTTAACCCAGAGATCTAAGGGTCGATCGTCTCCACTCATCTGTGGAGGTGGGGACTAGACCCTGGACAATGAGAAAGTTGGTCTAGTAACATGAGTTAAATCCAGATAAGATGTAATGCTTTACAATCTAATGCTTTTTTTAGAGTTATAATGGGAAGGGGAAGGGAGGGATAAAGGAGGGTAATTGGGGGGGGCACTCCTGGGGATAATTGCAATATCCAGAATATATACACATTTTATACACACAAAAAAGAAAATTATATGAAAATCCATTTTCTCTGATTACAAATAGATATTTTTTGGAATATATTCATGTTAATTTATTGACTAATTGACCATAACTGTTATTGCAGAATTAATATGAAATACTAGGACAGTACAGAAATTAAATCTTACTCTATGTCTAAAAAAAAAAAAGAAGTATATAGAGATACAATTGAGGGGGAAACATTATCAAACCAACAGTAATCAATGTGTATATACTTTGTTATCCAGGGGTAATGCCAAAACATGGATGACCACCTTGGGTTTCACCTGTTACAGTTTCCCCCAGAAGAACTCTTGCGTTAAATGGGTATCTTGGATACCCATTTAAATCAGTGCTTCTTAGTAGACACTGAAGTTTTGCAGTCAGTTGTTTTGCATTATGGGGGGAATGGGTAACTGACAAATTTCTTTTTTACTATATCCAATTCAAGCTAGAGTTTCTGTGACTTACACCCTAAAGAGTCCTCACACACAATATGAAGAAATATTTTCCACAAAGATTTCCCCTTTCCCTAAAAGGACCTTTAAAGGAATTACATACCTGTTTCTAAGGATTTTTATTTCAAATGTTTACATTGCTCTGATTTTAATCTTGTTTTCTTTGAAAATACACAAAAATGATTTTATATCTAAGATTTTTGCATGAATAAACTGTTCTATCAGAAAGGGGAGAATTGGGCTGGAGCAGTGGCTCAGCAGTTGGAACGCTTGCCTGGTATGTGCAAGGACCCAAGTTAGAACCCCAGGATCACATATACAACTACGTGTCAGAGAAAAAAAGGCCAGATGAAAAAAAATAAATAAAATTGATTCTCTTTCTGTTTGTCCTCTTTCCCTACCCTTCTCTCTCTTTTAAAAAAATAATGTGGGGGGGGGATCAACCTTTCTAACAATAAGAATTTAGTTACATGAATGATAAGAGCAAGCAAGACAGACAAGCGGAACGTGTGAAGGTCATCATGAATATTTAATGAGATGGAAAGATGTTCATAACATACTGGTAGTGGGGGAAAGAGCAGACTACAAAACATCTGCGATTGACTCACACGGATATATACACATCCCTAACAGAGGATACTAGGGTAACACACATCAAAATGTCGCCAGTGATGGGATTCTAAGAGGCTTCCATCTTTGTCCTTTTGTTATCTGCATGCTCTAAATTTTCTATAATAAAGAATATATACTTTTATAATAAGAAATCTTTTTCTTTAATAATTCCAACAGTTACATGTGTGTTATCTTTACCACACTTAGAATCTAGGGATTTAGGTCCTGGCTGGGCCACCACTTATATCCTAAGAGAAGTGATCAAATGTAACTTGTCCTCACCTGTCTTCTCCCCTTGTATATGGACAGACACTTCTCATTTCTCTGTTTGAAGTCCCTCTCACAACAGCCTTGAAATTTACACCCACACAGACTTAATCCTCAGTGATTTCTTGAGGCCAGCTGGCCAAGGCTTTGGAGAATTACAACAACCAACAAACAAAAAGTGAATTTGTTCCTTTGGGAAAAACACACACACACACACACACACACACACACACATGCTTACTATTCCTGAAACATTGGGTAGAACAGACCCATAAAACTGAACAGGCTTGGTTGTTGATTAACTTCATTTTTTACTATGTTTACTGATCTATTTTGGTTTTCTACCTATTTTATATCAATCATTGTAAATTTTTTTCTTCATAAACTCTATTACATTTAGATTTTTCAGTCTAATTGGCACTGCTTTGTATAACTTTTCCTTAAACTTTTAAATATCACCTCCACTAAGTCCCCTTTCAAATATCACCTCCACTATGTCCCCTTCTCATTACTAATGTTCATAGTATTTTTATTTTTCTCTGGATGATAAGTGCCTGTCTCTTGTCATACTGTTTCAAAGGTGTAACTTTTGGTTTTACTGCTATGTTATACTACATTCTCTTTTTCATTTCATCTGTTTCTCTATTCTTAATACTAATGTCTACCTGCTTTGTGTTTAGGGTGTTGTTTTCCTTTTTTGTTTTTGTGGCTTTGATTTGTTTTGTTTTGCCTTTTTGCTTTAAATACTCATTTGTCTTTGATCACATTTTCAAATAAATGCATGACATGACACAAGAGTATTCACATGGCTGAACATTCTATGACTGCATGTACAAAACTCTGTCTTTTGTAAATAGCTTACTATTTTTCATTAGAAATATTTTCTATCCCAGCAATTATCCACAAGGATGTACTTATATGTCAAAGTGGACAGAAATTTTCAGCTAAAAGTTGGTAATTCCAACTTTATGGCATTGGGGTCTGAGAATATGGAACATGTTTTCTAATTTTGGAAAAATTTTAGACAAAATCAGTATTATATTATATATAAAGTCTTTAACTCTCCTTTTTCCTCAATTCTTTTTAAATCACCTCCTTTATCCACCTAACATGAATGCTATACAATATTTTTATAAGATAGGACGTTTAATGACTACCCTATGATAGCCTCCAACGATGACAACCAAAAATCCTCTTTTCCTGTAAACATTTGTCTCTCCTTCTCTCAAGGAATGGATTCTACTTCCTTTCTTCTGGAATCTGGAGTTGACTTGTGATCTGCTTACACCAACCAGTGCAGCACATGTGACACCATTCCAACTCTGGGCCAAGCACTAGAGAAGCCTGGCAGTTCCTCATTTCGCCTCTTAAAATCTAACTGACGTGATGTGAGGAAGCCCAAGCTACCCTGCTGATAAAGCTACACAGAAGGACCTTGGAAGATGAGAAACCACAAGAAGGAGAACAAAAGTGCCCCAGCCAATAGCCAGCACCAAGACACCAGCCCAGTGAGGCAAGCCATGTTCAACTTTCCAGCCCACCCCAGGTGCCCCCTGAAATCAGCTGCATGAATGACACTCTAGCCCTATATATAACATCAAGACCACCAATCAGTCTTCAAGTGATGGAAAATAAGTTAAAAGCCCCCAAAGTTTGGGGGATTTTTGTTATATAGCAAAACACCTGAATCAGTCGATCAATGTTTCATCAGATGGTTATCTAATCATTTATTTAACCAGTCACCTATTTTGAAACACACTTAGGTCAAGTTGAAATATAATTAATATTGTGATTGACAGAGTTTTATACTATTTGAGAAAAATTGATTAATATTCTGTTCAATAAAGCTCTTGTTCTTCCTTAGGATAAAGTTCTAGAAATAGAATTATAATGTAGAATTGGCACATACTTACCCTTAACTATTTTTTCTCCTTAAACTCTACTCTTTACTTTCAGTGTTCCTAAAAGCTACCATTTCTTGAGGCAATTCAAAATTATCTGAATTATTATTATTATTATTATACCCAGATTTCAGCCTGGTACATTTAGTAAACGCACCTTAAGAATTATTTTTTAAATACCAATCCATCTCTGCTTTTAGCCACTACTTCCTGAACAGTATGGCAAGTGTTTAGATAAACAAGGCTGATAGGATTTTGATTTTATACTCAGATATTTCAGAGGCATAATCTGTACTACGAACACCCCCAAACTGATCCATCCATGATGTAACTTTTCCCAAGTTTATTGGACAAACCAGCCCTTTTTTGTTTTCTTCTCTTTTTTCTTTTTTTTTTTTCTTTCTTTTTTTTCTTTATCAGTTGAATATTGGAGATAGAGCAGTAATTGATACAAGACAGCTTCTGGTCTATGGGAAATTACTGCTTAGAAAGGACTTTCTCACATAGAACTTCCTTCATCTCAGATACAACAGCATTCAAGGGGAAGATGGTCACAGGAACTAGACATTATGTTAAGGACAGGGTCATGAAAGTGACTCCCCAATAATGAGAATTTATCTTTAGCAGTGAAATAACGGAAGATAAAAGTACTGACTGATTGGAGGTTTGGACTCACTAGGTCAAAAAACAAGTACAATTATCTATTTTTTTTTCAAACCTCAGTAATGAAGCCAGAATGTCAAAGGGACACCAGTCCATCATCAGCACTCAGTGTTAAGCAGCTGAGGGAACAAGCTGATGTTTGAACCATGACTTGTCACATTGGACAAGATATATTATATCCCATTCTACAGAACTTACCAAATCAAATAGGAAATTTAGAGATGATAATGGGAAAATTTCTTCATCACTATACATCTGCCTTCTTGACCAGAAAGTTTAATTAGCAACCTAGGTCAAACACACTGTTTGGGAATGAGTTTCCTCTAGCAAATTTATAAGGAGCAGAAATGATTTATATGGACCATTTCACCCTTAAGATGCTGCACATAGTGTGATCAACTTCATAAAACAAGTAATGACTCAGCTGACGATATAAGCCAAAGGCGGTTTCCTCTGACCACCATGTCCCCCTGTACCTCCTGATTCCTACCTGTTCCACTGAGCCACTCACACCCTCCACCCTCCACCCAGCTGTGTTTAAGTTCCCTGATTATTTTAAGGTACTTGTTTTGACACTTTTTTTTTTTTTTGGTTGTTGTCTCCTCATTTCTTGTCTACCCTGATTCTTTTTTTAATTCTGTAAAATGAATCTCTGAGAAAGAGCTAAAAAGATCAACTCTATTCAGCAATCAATAATGTAATAATATCTTCTATTTCCTATTACTGACTTAAAGAAAACCATTTTTTAAGCTTTTCCCCTCACCTATAAATGTATTTCAGAAAATAAGGTAGCAGTTAAGATCTTATTATTTTACATACTATTATGGAGCTATAGGCTCCATCATTGGACTTGCTTATGAACTCTTTAAAACACATGTTGTGGGGGCTGGAGCGGTGGCTCAGCGGTTTTGGTGCTTGCCTGGCAAGTCCAAGGACCCGAGTTCAAACCCCAGCACCATGTACACAACTGAGTGTTGGAGCAACAAAGGCCATGTGTAAAACCAAATAAAGTTATTTCTCTCTTTCTCTGTCCCTCTCACTGTCCCTCTCTCTTTAAAAAAATAAAATAAAATACATGTGGTGTATATATTTGCAATGTGCAACATTAGATGCACAAATTTTTGATTAGATCAAACGGTGCACAGAAACGAATGTTACAAACATCAAAGAAATAACACCAAAGAAATTAGTTGCACACATCTTCCACTTAAGAAGCACCTCCTGAATAAAATTGGAATTCCAAGGGTAATTTCCACTTAAGGCTCAAACAAAATAAAATATGATTTCATAAACCTATGAGAATGCTTTCTCCAATTGCATATGGATTCATAAATAAAATATATGCTCATCCACTCACTCTCTTAAAAGGTTTAAAGGCTCTTGAACTGGTAGCTCAGGGGGAAAAAAAGCTGGAGAGACCTTGATTCCCATCTACCTCAAGTATCTCAGATTATCATGGTCTGGAATGATCTATTTTAAGACAAAAGCACTTCCTGCTATCTGCTCTAAATTAGGTTAAGTTTGTTTCCACGGATCTCAGCTTCAGCCCATCACCTGAGCCCTGCTGACGGACCATGTGAGCTGAGATCACCATTATCTCCCAAGATTGAGCCAACTTAAAATATCTCTTTTATTTTTTCTGATCAGCCTCCCCAACTTTTTATAAATTCTGTGTCACAGACTCATTTAATTCCAAAAAACCTTTCTAGAGGAAGACATGGTACAGATCAGATCTCAAGCAAGAAGCAGCTGCCCAGGAGCCAGACACTGCAGATGCGCAATATATGGCTAGCATGGTGCTGTTTAGAATTTTGATCCAGTTACCAACATAAAAAGACACAGACATTTTACATTAACATCTCAGATTCTGGCTTCTCTTGAAAAATCTGAAAGCCTGAAAATGACAGGCCCAGTTTCTTCCAAAGCAATTACAGGATGGAGCCAACCAGTACTGTCCCTTCAAGAAAGGGCATGAACTCTCCAACTTGCTACACTCTCCGCCACTCCCTACTACCTTATATTCAGTCCAATTCTCTATTTCCATGCTTGTCCCTATATACACTTAAATTTGTATAACTTCGACCCACATAAAAGATCTTAAGAATTCATTCTCCTTTACCACCCACTTCAAGTCCATGACCAAATTATAACAACTCTGCTTCCAAAATCTCCCTTGAATCTGTTCCCTGACATTTAAGCCAGCTTAAAGCCCTAACAAGAACAATGAAGAGGAGGAAAAGTTTATCTAGAGCTCATGGTTTCAAAGGTCTCAGTCCACAGATGGCCAACTCCATTGCTCTGGGCCCAAGATGAAATAGAACTTCATAGAGGAAAGGCATGGGGGAGGAAAGCAGCTCAGGACATAGCAATCAGGAAGCAAAGAGAGAGCTCTGCTTACCAGGGACAAAATGCAAACACCCAAAGTCACATCCCCATGACCCACCTCCTCCAGCTGCACCCTACCTGCCTACAGTCACCACCCAATTGATACATATCAGTGGATCAATCCCCTGATTGGGTTACATCTCTCATACTCAACCATTTCACCTCTGAACATTCTTACATTGTCTCGCACAAGAGCTTTCGGAAAAGGCCACGTATCTAAACCAAAACACCCTGTTTCCACATTGACTATCATCACCCTACTGCACCAACATGACTCTTACTTAAAGTATCCCTGTCGTTCTAAAGGATCTCCCCTTCTCTGAATATCCTCTGTTCTATCACGATTTCCAAAACATTAGCCAAACTATTTTAAGATGCAAATGTGATCACAATATATCTCCTCCACTCTCTAAAACCCTTTCAAAGTTCCCTGTAGACAAAAACAAAATCCTTCCCAGGGCCAGAGCCCTGAAGGCTACTTCTAACAGTTATAGCCTCCTCTTGCTGCTTTCTCCTTCACCTACTGTGACTGGTCATCCTTCGGCTACTCAAATGCATTAAGTCCCTTCCTGTCTCTGTGCCATCACACATGCTGTCCTCTTTGCAGGGCTAAATCATATCCATAATTTAGATCACAGCATCTGATAACCCACCTTCTACAGGGACTATCCCACAATTCAAGCCCCTCAGTTATGTTCTCTCAAAGCAAAGTGCTTTTTTATCATGCTCTGAGACACATTACATTTTTTTAAATAAATGAAACAGATTTTATTTGCCCTATAAAGGGTCATCTGAGTGGCACTTTTGTTTAGGTTAGGGTAGGGTGACCACGTAACATGGTCCTCTGGTGAAGCTGTAAGAAAACCTTTTATATAACTAGTTCAAAGTTGCCCCTCCTCAGATTCCTGGTTTGCAAAGTGGAAACATTGGAGGAAAGAAATCTATATCACAAGTGTCCTGGAGCTTTCCAGGAGAGAAGTCATGGATGCTCCAATCCCTCATGCCCAGGATTTAAAGTGAGTGAGATCTAGGGGAAGGAATGAACGTGGTTACAAACAATGTCTAGAGCTCCTGGAAATAAATAATTCTTCAAGGTAAGAAGGAGTTCAGCCTGGCAATCTGAACTTAAAACAAGTGACCTGGTAGACTTGGAGAAGCCCATATGGATGAAGCACATGGGTGAGGCTGCAAGCTCTAAAGACCCACCGTGCTGTGTGGAACCTACGCACTGGAGCAAAACACTGGGCACAGGGCTGGAACTCATGAGGATGTCCATGCACTCTAGGTAGGGTTTAATGTAGGTAGCTCATTTAGAAGGTAGTCCCAGGAAATACTGTGAGGATAATATGGCACTAAGATAAAGAAGTGAAGGATTTGTGAGGAGATAATGCTGTGTGTAACTGGGTTCAGTCCTGTTGAAGGAGCTCTGAAAAAGTGCAGGATGTGCCTCCTGGGTTCACGGCCAGAAAAGCAAGGAACTCATTCATCATTGGCTGAGAGCTGCTCCCCTACACTGCATGGAAGCCAAGAGAAAGCCCTCCTGTTCCCACACAGGCCATGAGTGCCAAGGAGGTGTGGGTGGGGCATCAATAGCATCTGCTACACCACACATGGCACACTTGTGTCTGAGCCTGGTCCCTCTTATACAGTCCTGCAAGACCCAACCCAGTCTCCTGATTTAGGCAGAGAAGTCACAGTCTCCTGAGTTGGGCCTTGCAGGACTATATAATAGAGACCAGAAGGGACCCAGCTACTTCTTTCCAGGGGAGAAAGTTCAGCCTCAACAGCGACACCTTGTGGTATCAAGAAAGCAATCAGGCTGTGGACTGGTTGAATAGACCCATTTCCCAGGTTTATGGGGGACTTGTAGCTATCTATACTCTTCCCTATAAGACAGGGTAGCCTGGAGGAATGGGAGACAAGGAGTCATGGGGAAGGAAGGCAGCCCTAGTGGAGACACCTGGAACTTCTAGCTAAGCTGACAGGTGCAATTCAGCATTTTGAGTTTAATTTGGACAAATGTAAACTAGGAGCAAGAATTTTGGTTAATTTGTTTTCTCTTTTAATACATTAATTCTTTTTTTGAGAGAGAGAGAGAGTGAAAGAAAATCAGTTTTATTTAGTTTCTCACTTGGCCTTTGTTGCTCTGACACTTTGATATGTACTCAAGTGCTGGGGTTCGAACCTGCATCCTTAAGCATGCAAGGCAAGCGCCGTAACCACTGAGCCACCACTCCCACCCCAATACATTAATTCTTATTTATTTTTATTATTTTGTAATTAAAGTGTAACATATATATAACAAAGATAAATCTTAATTGTACAGATCAATTAATTTTCATAAAGTGAACATACCTGATCAGAATGTAGAACCCTGTCAAAATCCCCAAAGTCCCTGTCATGCCCAGAAATCTAAATATGACCCAAAGGCACTTCCATACCTTTTGATTTCATATGAATCTGTGTGATTACTTGTTGCAATCTCTCTTCCCTTCCACTGTAAACCTCTGTACTATGCCCCAGGTTAACATTTGGTCTAACATTGTGGAGCCCAGAACAAGCAGACAAACACAGGTCCCCATAACAAATACTTGTATCTTCTAAAGTTGTCCAGTGAGCTAACAAACTGGTAAATAAAATATGTTCAATCCTCCTACCTTGACAAATGTAAAGAGGGAAAAGGCAAGGTTTGAATTTTCAATTAGAATTCTTAAGCTCTTTAGCATTCAAGCAGAAACACGGTGGTAACCTCTTCTCAGCCAACACCCTTTTATCCCCAACCCTGGTTCAAACACACCCCTGGAGCCTCACATAAATGAACTCTGCAACTTCCATGCTAGGCTATCTCCACCCATACCAGGGAATGCACAATTGATAACATATGGCTTTGGGCGCCATTCATTCTCTGTCACATCTACCTAACTCATAGTCATTTCAGCACAAAAGCACCTGTAGATGATTACATGGGTGAAGCCATATTCCAACAAAACTTTATAAAAACAGGTGGTAGCTGGCTTTGGCCCACAGGCAGTAGTTTTCTGACACCCATGTAACCTCACAAATAGGTGCACCTTAGCAACCCTAGCCCTAGGGGTATGCACACTGGTAGCAGGATTTGCCCTCAGAAGACAGACCTTGCAAAGATTCCCAAGCAGATCCTGGAAGACAATTTGGGGTCATTTAGACAGGGAAGTCACAGGCTGTGGGTACCCAGAGAGGACTCTAGAGTGCCAGGCACAGGCTTCAGGTGGACACCTGTCCTTGGCCTAGAGGACATGGAGAAGATGCAGTCACAGGAGGGCCAGAGTTGACCCTCTAAGGAGTGTGGCCCTGTGCAGGGGTTTCTCTTGCCCAGGTTAAGGACAGAGGAGCTACACAAAACAATCTGTGTATACTGAAAAGAATAAGCACGGGGCTGGAGCGGTGGCTCAGTGGGTTCAGCACTTGCCTGGCAAGCATGAGGACCCGGGTTCAAACCCCAGCACCACTACACAACTGAGTGTTGGAGCAACTAAGGCCATGTGAAAAACTAAATAAAGTTGTTTCTCTCTTTCTCTGTCTCTCTCACTGTCCCTCTCTCTTTAAAAAAAAAAGAAAGAATAAAACAGCTGCTTTAATATTGTGACACTTTCATCACATCATTGAAATCATTTGCATGGAAGTAATGTGACAATTCTGTAATTACAGCCAGAGAGGAGAGATATCATTCTTTTGAAAAGGAGAGGGAGAGCCTCAGAATCAGATCTGGTTAGAATCATGTCTGTGACTTCTTGAGGTACAACCTCAACCATATTACTTCACTTCCCACACCCTCACTTTTCTCGTCTGTAAAAATGGGGATAATCATAGTACTTTTCATAGGGAGTCAGGAAATATTAAATGAGATGATAAAAGAAAATCACTTAGCACAGTCCCCAGCTCACAGCTAGTGCTCAATAAAAGCTGACCTTGATAATTCTATGGCTACCAGAATATGACACAGTGGTTTTAAACCTCCAAGTTATCTACTAAGCTTAGCCTTGTCAGACTATCTTGGACTAAACTCTTAATCTGCTATTTTAAAATGTTTAACACAGGGGCTGGAGAGGTGGCTCAGTGGTCAAGTGCCTGCCTGGTAGGCCCGAAGACCTGGGTTCTATCCCTAGCACCATATATACAACTAAGTGGAGGAAAAACAAAAAAACAGATGAAAAATAAAAGCTGACTTTCTCTCTCTCTCTCTTTCTCTCTCCATATATATATATATGTCACAGTGAAAAAGAGAGAAAGAGAATCAATTTTTATCGATTTTTATTTAGTTTTTCATGAGGCTTTCATTGCTCCAAGACTTCATTGAGTATGTGGCACTGGGGTTTAAACTCACATACTCACACAAGCCAGGCAAGAACTGTAACCACTAAGCCACCACTCCAGCCCTCTCTTTATATTATTTTTATCAAATAAAATGCTTAAGATATCAGTCATTTTTTAAAACTGGAAAGATCTTCAGGCTACCATATTACATATATAGAGATATTGAAAACCCCAATAATAGATAATCTAATCTTTAATGCCACGAAGATATGAATTGGGGGGGGTGGATCCAGTTCTATGGAGATTTTCAAATATACTTTCCCATCATTCTCCAAAAAGCTCTATGTAAGTCAAGCACACCTATGCACACATCACAACTCCCTCCTTTAGTTCCCCCAAACTCATCTTGTAATTACTGTTTTCCATGTGCAGATTTAGCATGATTACATGCTCAGCTGCCTTGGCTCATATTTTCTGGCAAAGTGCTTGAGTGAGGAGGCTGATAGACTCCATGGTACAAGGTAAGGGCTCCGTGTACCCAAGTATTATTTAACCACTCTGTTAATTAACCAACTGTTAAATTTCAAATCTTATCAATTTATTTCAAAGTATTAAATTTAAAATTGGAAACACCTAAAACTTTTGCAAAAGGAACACACTATTATGTAGCACACAGCTAAATCCACAAGTTAAAAACTCAGCAAAACCCAAACAATAAGCATTAAAAATAAAAAATTACTTGAGATGCTAACCAAAATTAAAATAACATTTATGGTTAATATAATATGCTGATTATAACAGCATTATTCATTGCCTCATAAAGTCTCATAAATGGAACAAATTAAACTGGTAGCATGGAAGAGATAAATAACTAAGACTTTTAGATTCATTTTTAAAACATCTGTGCATTTCTGTTAATCTGCAAACATGAAATGTCAACTGGCAGAGCTTTAGCTGTAGCATACTTTAAAAAATATATTCAGGAATTATTGGGTTTTACACTTAAAAAAAAATCTTCAATCTGTTAACTAACAGATGTTCCACAGAAAATGACAGGAAGGTAGAAGAATAACCATTGTATCCTCTTGCCCCTAAAAATCCAACCACAGCAAATTTTTCTATATTCACAATAATATAGGAGGATTATGTCTAAATAGCTTTTTACTAGAAGAGAATACACACATAATCACATACACAAGGAAAATTTTTAGTAATAATTTTTAAGCAAAAAAAAAGAAGAAGAACACCGCAATCAACAGCTGGAGGTAGAAAATAGCTTACATGTGCAAATTTCAGAAACATGCATTTATCTACGTATTCTGGAAAGAAGAGAAAGAATAAATGCTATTGCCTAACTGAGGTCTCTCAAGAATATGACTGATAACCATGGAGGAGTCACAGTTGAGCCTTTAGCAAGGATCAAGAGCTGAAAGATGCTCAGAAACTCCTTTAAAAACTGAAATCACATCTAGATGTAGTGGTGCACATCGGTAATCCCAGTCACTCAGGAGGCTGAGGCAGGGGGATGACAAGTTCAAGGCCAGCCTCAGCAACTGGGTGGGAACTTGTCTCAAGATAAAAAGAAAAAGGGCTGGGGATGTATCTCAGTGGTAAAGCACCCATGGGTTCAATCCCTAGAAAGGTGGGAGGTGGGGATATGAAAATACAGTGAAAGAGAATCAATTAGTACATTAAGTCATCAAGTAACTGAGGCAAAGCTCTTGCCCATGAATGATGATAAGTTTATCTAAGATAAAAATAAAAAGGGAAATTAAGGGACATGGTTTGAAGCCATTCAACAAACATTTCTCGAGAACAAATCTGTGTTCTGGTTTCTAACATGCCAAACGCCCAAATTCTTCCATTCAAAAGGGGGGTCACAACCCCTTTGTTCAGGTTTTCATTAACAACTCTATTGAACAAGGCTGCCAGCTACTCTGTACATTAGAAATAGAAGAGATCCCCTCTGAGAGAGATAAATGAAAGCAGACCATAGTATCATCTAAGAAAGAAAATATCCAGCTTCAAACTTGGTAAGAATCGGTGATGGGTGGCAGGTCTATAGTTGTGTTTATTAAAGAATTTGCAAATCTCATGAGAACTTGAGAACTGTTTTTAGTTCAGTAATGCAGAAACAAACAATGCATGTATATTCTTGCTCCTTACAGCAGACAGGCCCCAAGAGTATGAGCTCCAAGCAGTACCCTGCGGAATCAGTCTGGATCAATTAGAAAGGAAAGAAGATGGACTTGGGAATCTAAATGATGTGTTCCCACTGGGTGAAAGGTAAGTAAGGTCAAGTTCTCAGCATGAATCAAAGCTTTGCAGAAGTTGAATACTGTGGAGATGGTAGGAGAATTGAGTCATCGCCCAGTGCACAGCAGGGTAGACCAGCTGACTGCCAAAGAACCCCCCCACAATAATCACCATCATATTCTGGTTACAAGTAGCAATTTAGTTAATGCAGTTAAATTAATGCTGTTAATTTGAATTAGTAATATGAAGTGTACTCAATTTCTAAATTGATTTAACTTTTATGAACGTGTAAGAGCTTTTTTAAAAAAAAAACAAAAAGCCTTACCAGATTTAGGCTTATAGAATTAAAATATCATTACAATAACAATAATTTAAGTCAACCCTGGGGTTCTATGAGAAATTTTCTTTAAAAGAGATCTCATTCAAGTTTGGGACATACAAAGGACTTGAATCCTGGCTCTCACACTTACTATCTGTTTAACCTTGAGCAAGTTAATGAACTGCAGTGTTTCTCAGTAAATGTCCTAGTAAATAACAATGGCCTCAGATTTAACAATGGCTACTTTACAAAAATAAAGTGAGTGATCATTAAATCAGAGATTGGAGACATATTCAGCAAAATGCCTGAGGCTTATAAGTACTCAGTACAGCCACCACCATCATCAATATTGACCACAGACTCATTGGGTTGCTTTCGTAATTTAAAGCCTTTAGTACAATATGCTCCTTTCTTATGAGTAAAATAGGAACAATACTAATATATCTTGCAATGGGTCTGAAAAGATTAACTACTTAAAAAGCTTGCCCAAAATTTCACACATGAAAGGAAAATGCTGGTCAATGCAGTAAACTGCATCATTTGTTGAAAATATTCATCATCCCAGAGCAAGGACAAGAACCCTTGCTCTGATAACCTCTGGCTTGGCCCTGTGACTTGTTTGGCCCAGGGAAATGTGAGCCCATGTTACCCATACCATATTCAAGTAGAAGACAGAAGAGCCAACTTGTAGGTAAAGCATTGTTTCCTCTTCTCCCACATGAGGAAAGCCTGTCCAAAAAAAGGCTCTTTCAGCCTGTGTCCCAGAATAAAGACAACATGGAACAGAATCACAGACAACCTGAGAGAGAGAAGCCACTGAGAAGAGATTTAGAGGTTAGTAGTTATTTTAGCATAACCCCGCAATATCTGACTAATACATTCAGCTACCATGAATAGTGCTAAAACAAAATATTTAACATTTAGGTTAAGATATAGGACAGCATTTTCTCACTGATTTCTCTCTCAATGTTTTCTTCTTTTACTACATTACTAATCGAGGTAATAGTCATCCTTTCAGGGACAGAATATTTCATATTGGGTCTCTAAATAGGTACAAAGCACTTGAAAATGTGTTCTCCAACACAGAGGCATACAATCAACATTTACACTCCTTTCATATGTATTGTCTTTATCATTCCTAGGCTCTCTTTCCTGATAAATAGCTTCTCCTGATGCTTGGCCATCAAGATGAAGACAATGATTGAAAAGGCTCAAAGGGCAATAAATCCTATCTGAGGCGACATGGTGTCCAAAACTGTGCAAATAGTGAATGTCAGCTAGTATCAATGGTGTTCCTGGAGCCCATGATCTAATAGTTAGCACATGAGAAACCCAAGCGAGAAAGGGAACCATGCACCTGCTATCTGTGATCTCATCTCAGAAGGACTTTCTGAGTTTCTGATTGCACCAACAATGCCAGTGTCTTCACTTGAGCCTTGTGCAAGACAGATGATTCAACATGACATCTCCTTGAAGGCAAGAAATATGTCTCATTCACCTTCATATCTCAGCACTATTACATTTATAATTAAAGGCAGCTCAGTGTATAACAGTTAAAAACATGGGCTTTGAGGCTGTGGGTACAAGATTCAAATTCCAGTGTCTCCAATTACTTGGGTCAGGAACCTTGTGAGCAGGCGCTATACATACCCTATGAATGGCTCTCTGACTTAAACAGTTTTCAGTTCCCCAAGTTCCCAATGCCAATACAGTACCTCTGCCTTGGGGCTTCTTTTGAATCTTGGAAAACTAATCTTCCTTTGTAAAGGGCTGAACAGAAGTACCAGGAAAGTAACCACCTTCAAAAACAGCTGACAGATATTTATACACCGAAGTTTATAGCAATGTATTCAAAATTGCCAAAAGATGGGGGAAAATATAAGTGCTCATTGACATTGCTGGGATAAAAAAAGATGTGACACATACATGTAATGGAATATGATTCCACCTTAAACAGGAATGAAACTCTCACACCTGAATGACTTTGGAAACAAGCTGAGTGAAATAAAGCAGACACAACAGGACAAACATTTATGTGAGGACATACCATTTATGTGAGGTACCCAGACTAGTCAAATTCATAGAGATATAAAGCAGAATGAATGTTTCCAGGAGCTAGAGAAAGGCAATTGGGGAGTTACTGTTTAATGGGTACAAAGTTGCAGTTTGGGACAAAGAGAAAGTTCTGAAGGTGGCTGGCCGTGAACTTTGAAAAAATTAAAATGGATTTGCATTATGCATATTTTACCACAATAAAACATAAAAATAATGAAAAGAAGCTTTAAAAAGAAAAGAAAAAACACAACTGACATGAGCTAGTGGTTAGTACCCCCTACTCCCTTCCCTCTCGTGTAATTTGTGGCAGTGGCAACTGGAGTTTAATCCCTCAAGGAGATGGTGGAGAAAGTGTAAAACATCTGCCGCAAATTACTTAACAATGCCTCATTTAATGGCTGCCTTCTCTTGTCTCATAGCCTCATTCATCCATCAGTATTCCCTGTGTGTCCCAAATACCTACGTGCACTAGAATCACTTGTCTCTAGGCCAGCTTCTGCAGGAGACTCAACTACGACACAGAGGCAAGTTGCCTAATTTCTCTGAGCATTTATTTCCTCAGCAAGAAAAATAAAGTTTAGAAAAAGGAGCTATTATGGAAATTAAATGAGATAATTTTTGAAACTGCTTAACACACTGACTCAGAATAGGAATGTAATATGAACTTCTGGTCCAATAGCGATCTGCCATTTTGACAGAAGATAAACTACGTCTCTCAGTTTTCAGGAAGAGATTAGAAATCCAAGACCCAACTCATTTCCATCTTCTGTCCCATTATCATCTCCCATAACTTAGCATTCACCATTTAACCATAAGGGACATTAAAAGGAATGGAATTTTTGTTTCCAACTCAATTCTTTGCCTAGAAGTTGGCGGAGCCCACAAGGGAAGTTAGATAAGCTCCCCAGATATCAACTAGATCCTTCAGAGCAGACAGAATATCACATGCCCTCTTGATCTAGGTTAATAGAGAACTATGGTGTTAACCATTCACAAACTGTAATTCTTATCTCTTCCTCTCTCTAGCTTCAAATGTACCAAGTTAGTATCATTAAGAGTGTTAGATTTGCATCATTGTGATCTAAATACCTGATAAGATAAACCCTTCCAGAGCATACCTACCCCAAGTGACCTACTTCCTTCAACTAGGTTACACCTCCCAGTAGTCCATTCAGTTATCAACGGATTAATCCACTTGATGGATTAATCCACTTGATGGATGGTGAGATCCAAGTCATCATGATCTAATCATTGCCTAAAAACCCCACCTAACAACCTTGCTGCACTGAGGACCATGCTTCCAGCACATGAGCACTGAGGGGACATTCTAGATCTAAACCATAACACTAAGGTTCATGGCAAAGACTAGGATACCTTTAGTCTTCTAGCTCCACAGTACACCATTCTAACAAATGAAACCATACACTCATGAAATTCTATTAAGTGTCCTCTTTGCCAAGTACCATTTTATTTGCTTTGGTTTCTCTTGTTTGCCAGAATACATAGAGAATTTTGTTACTGCAATGATCATCTATGCTGACTGGAAAACCAGAGGAAGAGATTATTAACTCTGGCGACTCTCAGAAAACACCGACGAGGGCCAGGAATGTGGCTCAGTGGAATAGTACAGGCTTAGTAGGCACAAGGCCCTAGGATCCATCCCCAGTACCTAAAATAAAAAATAAGACTGAAGACAAATCCAATGTCTATCCCCTACTTTCATAGAAAATGCCTTTTTGAATTTTTTTTTAACTGGACAAAGAAAGGTTAACTAAACTTATGTTTTTAAAAAGCAGCTCTGTTTCCAAAAACAAACACGCTAAAATCCTGAATTACACCTTGCTCTTTAACATAATTCCCAAAGCTTTGTGTCCAACATTTCATATATACATCACCCTTTAACTTTTTTCTCATTTCACAAACTATATACAATTGGCCAAATTAACTCCAAAGCATCAGATTAAACCCCACCCAGACTAGGCATGTCTAATGGTTTCCATCTTTGCCTCAGTTACATTATGGGGTTCATACTTCTCCCTGTATTATTATTATAGGTCATACTTCTCCCTACATTTTCCATTGACCACTTATAAAATAAAAACAAAGTTCAAGAAATATGTCACTGATTGCCCAAACTCCTGTGCAAATATGGTGATGCTGCTGAAATAAAATGACTTTGTTTGTGACACAATAGTTGAAAACATTGATTCATAAACTGAAGTGCAGGGCTGGAGCAGTGGCTCAGTGGTTATGGTGCTTGTGTAGCACATATGAGGATGTGGGTTCAAACCCCAGCACCACATATACAACAAAGTGTCAGAGCAACGAAAGCCACATGAAAAACTAAATAAAATTGATTCTCTCTTTCTCTCTCACTGTTCCTCTCTTTAAAAAAAAAAAAAATTGAGGTACAGGAATCAAGAGCAGATCAGCCATTCACCATATAATGTACAAAATGTCAGAGGCAGTCAGTATAGATGGGGCAGTTGTACAGAGTTGTATCTCCTAACTCCCAATCTTCTACATTTCTGGGAATAATTAAACAATTCCCATTCATGAATTTTCTTACACTGCTTTCAAAGACTGTACACTGTAAATTACTCCAAGTACTTCCCTCTGTTAGTCTAACAAAGTCACTTTGATTCTGTCCATTAACTGCAAACATTTGCAAAGATTTTTAAGTAGATCCGTACTTTCGGTGCCCTGTTCTAAACTCACTGAGGAGAGCTGGGTCTTGGATGGTCTTTGAAAAGACTCTCCAAACCTGCAAGTGGCGTGGAGTTCCACAGCAGATCTTTGATCAGGAGCACCCTCACCTAGAAAGAGGTCTTTGAAAGTTAATAAGGCTGCATAAATTGTGTTTGGTCAATGAAATCACAAAGGGCACTGTAGGATTTCCAAGGTCATATTCAACCTTTCTATGGTTCTCCAGGTCTTCCTGCCACCTGCTTTCCCCAATTTCAAGCTACTCACCCCAAATTCAAGCCTCACATCCCACAAGTACCAAAAGTAAATTATTATTTCCAAGTGGAATGAAAAGAGAATAAAGAACAGTCAGTGTCTCTAGTTATGCGATCCCCTACTTGAAACCTCTTGAAGCTTCAGCTTGAGCCCCATTCATGGCTTACAGCCACCTCATACCCTTTTATTCTCTCCTGCTTCTCTCACCATTCCCCGCTAGTAGCCAGGCTAACCTCTGGCTCCACAGACTTACCTATGTTTACCTCTCCATACCCCAGATCTCCCACACCCTCCCTTACTCACCTTCAGATCTGGGCACATGCTGTTCCCTATTTCCAGGTAACTCCACTTCCCTTTCAGTGACACCTTAAGTGTTACCCTCCTCAGGAACCCTTCTTTCATCCTTCATCCAAAGTCTCCTTGACGGCCTTGATGGTCCCCCATGACAGCACCCATTGTTATAGCCTGCTTACTTCTCTGGTGCACCAATAAATGCTACAATCCCTGAGCACCCCCAAATCACCAGCTCTGCTTGCAGTCCTGTCCTGTGCCCAGAAGAGGACATAATGAACATATGTGTGTGTATGCATAAATGTGTTACATGTAATACACACACACACACACACACACACACATACATACATAGGCTTACTTATTTGTTAATAAAGTCCATCATGGAAAAAAAAAGTCCATCATGAGAACACACAGACCATTTTTGCTTTCCAGGTTAAAACAGCTAATAAGGGATAGTTACTTAGTTGAAACTCTGCACAAAGAAACTATTGTAAAAAGAGAGAGAGAGAGAGAGAGAGAGAGAAATATAATATATATATATATATATATGTATATATATATCTTTCACTATAGAAAAAGGGCTTTTGAATAAAGTTGGCCTAGATGTTAGAGAAACAGAGATTCCCAAATAAGGACAAAGCTAGTGACAAACTCAGAAAGAGGACTTAGGTCTGTTGACCCCAGGCCAGTGCTATATCCCTGTATTCAAAAGAATCTGCTCTGATGTTATTCTAAGAAACTATTCATGTTGTGAATTCAAGGTGGCCCATCCATGTATCCAAAACCTATGTATAAAAATATAGTTCTTTCTCAGCCTTAACAAAAAAGGTAAAGAATTCCCCTTGAGTGCCCACGCCTGCTAACTGCTCCAGGCTCACAAGCCCCACTGGGACTCGGTTACCTTTGTATCCACTCTGCATCGTACAGAAGCCATTTTTCTTCAGAGTTTGTTTGGAGGTTCTGGGAGGGGAGTGCAGCTACTCGATCCTCCTCTACTGGGGAAGGTCATCCTCTTGGACAGAGTGTACAGCTTCAGGAGTGACACACATGGAGCAAAGAGGCAGGAAGGGGACATCCGCCTAGCCAGCCAGATCAGCAGAATCAACCCTGGCGATCAATGAAGTGACAGATGTCACAGCCAGATCACTCTCACATCCCAGAACCCATTTTCTTGGTACCCATAAGAATGCCAACCTCTGAGACTATTATGGAAGGGAAAGTGGGAGAGAGCAGGAGAAAGAAAAGAGAGGGTAGAAGAGAGGTTGGGTATGATCAAAGCACAATATATGCATGTATGGAAATGTCACAGTAGGATTGATTAAGATGTACAATTAATATGCATTAATAGTTATATTAACTTTTTTAAAGAATGCAAAACTCACACCATTTACTATCCAACCTACTGCTTCCCCAAAGAGAGAGGCTTTGGGAAAAAAGAGCCAAAATGGGAAACAAAGAAAGGGTAGGAAGGAACTTCACAGCCTAGAAGGGAAGAAAATACACATGGCCAGAGGATGGAAAGAAATCAAAAACCCTCTCCTGAGAGACAAATGTGAGAAAGAGTCAACAACTCTGCTGTACTTAGATGCTGTTCCTTGAACCATGCTTCTTGCTCCTCAAGGTGATGACAGTGAGCTGGAGTCAGCTGGCAGAAAGAAGATACAACTAATCTGACTCAAACCAGACTCAGGAAAGCCATCCTGAGAGGAGGCTGATGCCCACCAATAGCACTAAGAAAATCACCAGGGATCACAGGTCCAGCCCAACCTCACATCTTGCAGAGCTGCCCAATTTTCCACCTTCTGAGAGAAGTTCACCACCCCTGAAGCAGCTCCCAGACCCCAAAGACCTTCAATCACTGCAGTTGCAGAGAGGTTGAACTCCTGCCCTGACTACATCCACCTTGTTAGAGAGAAATTCTCTACTTAAGAACTAGTAACTGCACTGCATGACAAGGCTCAGTTTCTTATGAAACCCTGCTCTTTCTTGCTATAATTAGTCATACCATTTTAGCAGAATGTCTCTCACGGTTTGCATAAGGATCTGAGAGCATTTTTAAAGAACAGTCACATTGCTCAATTCCCATTCAAGCCCTTGTCTTCTGAGCCACTAACAACTTGCCTTGAATTAATAGTTTGCTCCTCATGCATTTAGGAGGAATGCACTTGGCTGACTGTAACTCATTCATACCCTGAATTTAGAATGGTGACTACCTTTAGGAAAGGAAAGCAAAAGGAATGAAAAAGGAGGTAATGCTACCAGACCCCCATACACACACACACACACACGCACACAGAGAGTACAATAGTTAAGTAAGCAAAATATAGAAATCAAAGTAAAGCTGCTGGTATAAGGTGTCTATGAACATTGCCACTGGCCTTCAATCTACAGATATACCTTAAAGATGTCCTTTCAACACATACTCATTCTGTGGGACTATAATCTCCTTATTGACTTCCAGGAAAAAAGTAATCACTTAGTTCCTTCCTAAAAGTGTTAGTTGCTTTCTCTCTCTCTCTCTAATTTTGCTGAGTGCCCACTTGGTACCAACAACTACAGATTTCCTGGGCTTTCACCAAGATGAACTTGAACTCATACTGCTAAACTCAATATAGGTTCAAGTACAAAGGGAGCAGAATTCGAAAGCAGCAACAGTGAAAGACACAGCAGAAAAGGAAAGCCCAGGAGGTTAAGAGCACAGCCCTGGGATTCAGCCAGCCAAGTGTAGAGGAAATTCAATGGAGGCAGAAACTGGATTGGCCCAAGAGAGGGGCCAATGAAGTTAGCAAGGCAGTGGCCTTGCGCTTCCCCAGTTAAGGCCAAGTGTGTAGAACATCACACAGAAGACTTGACCCCAGCTGTAAGAGTGAGACAACCTAGCTTCCCCTGGTATTTTTGGCTTTAACAATGTGGGGCTTGGTGTTTGCTTCTGTTACAATTGTGAGGTCATACACTGCTCCTACCTTGTCTAGGGATATGCGCCTTTAGAGTCAGGCAGACATGTGTTCAAATCTGGCTTTTTATTTTGTTTGTGGTACTGGGGATTGAACCCAGGGGCACTATACCACTGATCTACACCTCCAGATCGTTTTCTTTTTTACTTTGAGGCAGGGTCTCACTAAGTTGCCCACGCTGGCCTTGATCTTGTGATCCTTAGCCTTGGAGTAGTTAGGATTATAGGCATGCACCACATGCATGGCCAAATCTGACTCTTTGAGCAAGTTTATCAATTCCTTCATTCATTTAACAAATATTTATTGAACATGTGCTATGTGTCAAACAGTCTTATATGCACTGGGGATATTTAAATGCAAAAACTCCTGCTTTCATGGAATTTATCAACTTCCTGAAGTCTCAATTTCCTTATCTATGAAATGGGGATAATACATTATAGTTAGCATAAAATAAGCCATATAAAGCACCTAGCACAGTGCCTAACACAAAGGAAATGCTCAAAAACTGGTGCCCTTCATAGAACATAGCAAATATATCCACGACATAACTAGGATGTAAGCTACAAATGAGGAACTATCTATAGCTCGTCTGTGCTCCGCATGCCAATCACAAAGTAGATGCTCAATAAATAATTCACAAATCAAGAAATATGTACTTTACTTAATAATAGCCATTGTATGGTAATTGATAATCATTATTCCTCTCCAAGCAAAAAAATAAAATTAAATTTAAAAAACAGGATAGCCACATAGGCATGGTGGCCCACACCTGTTATCTCAGCGATTTGGGAGGCTAAAGCACGCAGATCAAAAATCTGAGGCCAGCTGAGCAAGACCCTGTGTATAAATGAAAGATAAAAAGAGCTGGAGAGGTAGCTCAGTGGCAGAGTGTCCCTGGGTTCAATCTCTATTCCCCCTACCACTACCACAGTGCAAAAAAGCAAGAGTATTAAAGGCTTTTTTTAAAGATAAATAAAGTGCACTATATATCTTCAGCTTTTAAAAAATGAAAGCAAATATTATTGAGCCTAATCATTCAATTAAAAAATTTATATCTGTACAGAGACTTGCCCAGACAGCTGATGTAGATGCCTACCTGCTGCTTTCCAAAGCACAAAGCAAGGGCAAGTTGGCTAGATGTGAAGTTAATCTAGAAGACAACAAAAAGTAAGAGAAATAGTTTAGCAGATATGCTAAAAGATGAGGTATCAGTAAGGATAAGCTTAAAAGTATTGCAAAAACAAATAATCATGAAATCTTCATGGTTTAAAACAAAGGTTTATTTCTCAGTCACATTGTTAACTCCAATTGACTGGAAGCTTTGCTCATTCGATGACTTAAGGACCCGGTAGATGGAGGCCGCATGCTTCTGTGATCATCCCAGCAGCAGAAGACAGCACTGGATGGTCTCACACTGAAAACTACATATTCTAGCATAGAAGCAATGCAAGTCACTTCCAATAAATGCCTGGAAGGAAAGCAAAAGTGGCTATGGGGAACATTAACAAAGATTAAGACAGAACAAAGGTGGAGTAACAAAGGTGCTTATTGAAGAGGACACTCAAGCAAGGCACCTGGATAGCTAAAAAGTCCACAAAATCCTCCACCTAAGAAGATGTGCAGGGGTCGTTTGAGAACAGTGGCATAAATATAAAGACTTCTCAGACAACATAAGCCTAGACTCAATTTTTATTTAGGAAACAAAGTTTCTATGGCTAAAAAACATCTGAAAACCATTAACGTAAACCAAATCCTTTCTTATGCAGATTTTCAAAAGCAGAGAAGAGGGCAAGAAAATTCAAGTACCCTTCCCTCCATGAAAGCTCTGGAATGTTTAACAGATGACAGTAGAAGTAAGTCCGTTGACAGAACCCACGGCAGCATCCTTTGACTTTACCCTTCATATCTGCTCCCTCTAACTGGCACAATGGAGCCAGACCCAGAACAAAATAATGTCAGAGGAGGTCATCAAGGACTCAGTAAATGGTACTGACAATGAGCAGAAATCCCCATCATAAACAGCACTAAATCATGATTCACATTCCATTAGCAATTCTCTACATCACTCATTCTCTACTTCCTGCCAAATGTGAAGCCATCAGTAGAAGTTAATACTAACCTCCAATAAACTTTTATTTTATTCTCAGAAGATTATAGGTTAAGAGCCAACTCTGATTTGAATTCATTCAATACCATTCTCACCTTCTGTCCCAGGTCTGCTCTGTGCCCATCTTTCCCTCTGCTGTCATTCACACTCAAGCATATCATGTACATAGGCCTTAATGGTCTCCCAGCCTCCAATCTCTGATTTCTACTCTCCAGCCCAAGAAATAAAGCACCAACATTTCAACCTGGAAGCCAGTTGCCTCCTTAATCTTACTTCAACCTTCTCTACCAACATTATGTCCTCTATGGTATGTATCCTGCCCAGCCAAAGGCAGGATGAGGAATTCAAACGTCAAAAGGACATTGTTTTGAATCCCAGCTCCTCCATTACTAATTGTGTGATCTTGAGTTATTTCCTTAACCTCTTTGGGTTTTACTCTTCTCACCTATAAAACAGCATGATAGCATCTACTTTTTTTGTATAGCATCTACTTTGAGTGGACCTTGAGAAACTTTATTTCAGTGAGGACTATGCTTAGATGCAAGTAAAAGGTAGTGGCTTAGAAATCTTTTTGTGGTGTGCAATAAAAAGTTACAGGTAAGGCGTGTAGGATGGTACCAGGAATGAAAAATATCATGAAGACCAAGCCCGTTCCAGGCTTCACCTTTGCCTCCCCTCCTCACCATACCCATCCCATGCTGGAGATTGAACCCAGGACCTTGCACATGTGTACTCTATCACTAAGCAACATCTCCAGCCCTTTTTATTTTATTCTGGGACAGGGTCTCACTCCTGAAGTTTGCCTCAAACTTGGGAGCCTCCTGAATAGCTGGATTACAGGCTATTAACACATGGTTTTATCTTCACTGATGTAGTTGACTGCACCAATCTAGACATTATGCTCATGTTCCCATCAGCAAAAAGGGGCCAAAAGCACAGTGTACCATCCAAGTGTGTCTTCCTCATAAAGCTTTCAGGAAAGTCTTCACCCAACAGTTTCCACTTATATCAGTATCAGAACTCAGACTCATGCCCATTCTAAACTGCAAAGGAGTCTGGGAAGGGGAAGCAGCCATATTCCCTTTTCAAATAAAACTGAGGTGCTTTTAGGGAAAAAAAAGGAGAAAATGAATACTAACTAGGCAATCAACAATGTCTACCCCCAAATTAAATTAGATATTTTATGGAAAATACTAAACACAGTATCTTAACCACTCAATAAAAGTTAAGCTGTATATACTACTGCTATAATTATGATAGTTATTATTGTTGTCATTCACCTTTCTTGCCCTCTGGTAAAATGGAATAACTTATTATGTCTGCATATGTTCCTCATGCCAATACTTATTCACTCCTCTATCTGCATTTCCAAACCTATCCCTCCATTGGAATCCAAGGAAAATGCCATTTTACCCAAGAAGTATTTCCTTATACCTACTCTTGGTAATAAGTTCCATGATGACAGGACACATCAGATTAAAACTGTGCTCACCCTGCACTGAACATTATCACTTGTAACACAATAGATTCTAACAGTGCCTTAATAATTTAAGTAATTCTTCTGTATACACACACTTGCTTTCATAGCCAGTCCTCTAGAATCAAATATGATATATTACCGAAATACAAAAGTTAAACACTATGTTTATATATCATAAAGCTAGGTGTGGAGTAAGGGAATAAAGATTGCTCTGTCCAAGAAGGAGAAAAAATATAAAATTCTCTAATGACATCACACTTTGTATCCACTTTGGGAGTTTAGATTGTAATTTATCAAATATTCCCTCCCCAACTATCGGTGGTCTATCTTTATCTAAAGATGTCAAGCTTCCCATGTGATTTGTCTTGTACAAAAAAGGTCATCGGTGGAAGTGACATTTGCTTGTGTAGTTTGCCTCTGTCTTCAATTCATGATCTGCCATAAGAGCATACCCCATGTAGCTGCTACCCTTTTGGCCTGGCCTCCAGAGCACACACAACAGACTAGAACCCAAACTACATTCCTCAGTAGAGCTACCACACAAGAAGCTAACACAAGAAGCCCAGCCTAGAGCAGCTTGAAAACTCTTGAGTGTGAAAACAGATACCTGTTGATACAAATCAAGGATTTTTGTTGTGCTGCCAAAGTTGATTAATATCTTTACCATTTGGTATATTTTAACATGTCTTATAAGTTCATTCATTTTCCTTTTCTTCACCTAAGAAAGGACACACTGAAGAATCTCTACCTTTGATACACTCTGGAATTTCTATATTTGGATCAACAGTTTTAAATTTATAAGATCTATGTTATCATTAATATCAGTGCTTCTCTAATTTCCATTTGTTCTACTATCTGCTAAAATAAGGAAACATTGCAATAAAATATCAAGACAGAGCTGGATGTAGTAGCACACATTTCTTAGGAGGCTCAGGCAGGAGAATCACAAGTTCAAGGCCAACCTTGGCAACTTAGCAAGATCCTTTCTCAAAATAAAATAAAAAGAGATGGGGCTTAGTGGTAGAGCATTCCTGGGTTCAATCGCCAGTACAGAAAAGAAATCAAGAAATAATACAAACATTGCCAAAAACTCTATTGGCTGGCAAGTAGGGCTCCCGTGGAACAGTCAAAATGTTAATTTGTTAGCTGATTTTAAAACAAAAAAAGGCTAGAGGCAAAAATTCAAATTGTACACAAGTCAACCTAATTAGAGTCAAAGACTATTTGAGGACTCTGACACTGTTCACTCAGTTCATTTTTTAGGAGACCTCTTCTGGCAAGCTTCCACCATTAAGTTTCACCAAAGGCTTAAAACTGATGAGGCTTAAGCCTATTGCCTTTCCAACAAAATTAAAAAAGAGAGCCATCCTATTTTAATAGAATAATTTTAAATATAAAAAATCTAATCACTAACGAAAAAGGATCTCTTTGTAAATGAAAGAAAAAAATGAAACTAATGCTTTGGAGACATGAGCCAAGTGAATGTTAAGAGCATTTATTCAACCAAGACATATTCAAACTCCCAACTGGAAATTTAGATATCAAGAAACATAAAACAGGGCTGGAGCGGTGGCTCAGCGGTTATGGTGCTTGCCTGGCATGCGCAAGTACACAAGTTCAAACCCCAGCACCATGTACACAACAAAGTCTCAGAGCAACAAAAGCCATGTGAAAAACTAAATAAAAATTGATTCTGTCTCTCTCTCACTATCCCCTCTTTCTTTAAAAAAAAGAAAAAGTGTGGGTTTTATTTTTTTATTTTCAGGGCTGAGGACCGAATTCGGGGCCTTGCACATGCTAGGCAAACACGCTGCCATTGAGCTAAATCCCCAACCCCGGTTTTATTTTATTTTACCTTTTTTTAAGTCACCATCAAGTTTGAATGAAATTTCCATTGGGCCAGACTGCTCTAGTAGAGATATATAATTCACAAAGTTGCTAATTAAATTTGCCTATTGGCAAAAGGAACAGCCTTGGAATAAAAAGGCAGACAGCAGGGACAAGGAACAACACCGTGCAATGGATTCCTCATAGGCAGGCTCTGTGTGTGTTGGGAGAATCCACATTTCAGACTGGACACATGCAGACCACACAATCAAAGTTTGAGTTCAAGGCCATGGCAAGGTCACAGGCTCTGGGTCAGGGAAACCTGGGCTCAAATTTTACACTCACTCTAAATTGTGGCAAAGTACTTACTTACAGTTTCCACATCTATAGTTTGGGGATAATAATAGCATCTATCTCACAGGGACTCTGCAAAGTTTAGAAAAAGGTAATGGACATAAAGTTCTCAGTGAAGTAACAGTGTATGCAATGATAACAATGCTAGTAGTAGTAATAGTAATAATACTGCCCAGACAAACCTATCTTCTACATGAAGACCATCCTAATCAGAGCATTCTAGTTTAAAATCTGTCCATGGAATGCTGAATTCTGAGTTATATTCAAATCCAGATATAGCTTCTATAAGGTGACAGCTCTCCAGATCAACTAGTAATTTTTCTAATGCATTCAGGGAGACAGATGTTGAAAAGTCAGCTTTTCACTAGTAGAGATTGGAAAGATCTGGTACTTCACCCATGGCTCATCCACCCATAAAAGTCTTGCAGGTGAAAGCCATGATTCCATCACTATCCATACCCCTTACCCCTCCAAAACTGTGAAAGGCTTTTATTAGAGCACAGAAGCAAACCAGCAAGATGGCTCACATTAGAAAAGGGCAAACTCTTCTACCCTCAGAAAGAATATGACTCGACCTTACTGCCACCTCTTAACAGACATCCCACAAAAGAGAACAACGCATCAGTCCTCACTCCCTTAAGTTGTGTTACACTGTCAAAGCTAAAAGAATCCCTTCTGTTCATGTTGGTCCTAATACAACACGTCTGCCTGCTTCAAAAACACTTCATAGTCCATCCAACAGAGTTAAGGGCCAAATACTGTACACTCAGAAACTGTGACTTTACAAGGACAAGAGTGACCATAGGAGACAAAGTGCCACACCCTTTTCCCAGACAGCTCAAGAGTAAATGGTGTCTCTCACAAAGACTGCAATTCTGGAGAAAAGTGTGGACAATTCTAACCCCATTTCTCTCCCCCTGCCCCATTTTATTCTTCACACAGCTTCTTTTCATTTTCCAGGCAGTGGCCTCAGCATCTCCAACTACTACAACTAATTAATACACTGGGGTGGAGGGTTGGACAAGAAGGACATAGGTCAAACATACTTGCTTCTAAGCCCATTTTCGAGTTTTCTTCCCGCGGTCTGCCTCTCACAGCTGGAGCTCCACACCTGGTGGAAACCAATGGTTAAGTAAAACCACTGATTTTAAAGAGCCAACCAGGAAACTAACCAAGACAAGTGGGAGCAGCCCTCCTCTCCCGAGCATTGATTGGCTCTTGGGGTGCCACCGGTCCCCATTCCACCCACATAAGTGGCAGGTGTGGCTGTCAATCACGGAGGGAACTGACAATTCACCGCTTGGGGAGTAAATTGCCTTTCATCCAGCAAAGGCAGGTAGCCGCCTAAAATCGATCCGCTTCTAACAGAAAGGACCCTCCCTCTATGGCAAGGAGAAGAGAGACCCCTAAGTACAAAATAAATAAGGCAGGGCTGAACAGAGAGTTTACGAGCACTATTTTATTATCCCGCCCCAAAGCAGTCCTTAATCTTCACTGTCCTAAAATGATCTTTCAAAGGCTCGGATAGTAATTTAAAAAAAAAAAAAAAAGGTACTCCCTCGCAAGTACCCCTTTTCTTGTATAATTAGGAGATTATTAGAAGGAGGGGAAGAATGCTATCCAGTTTAATTTCACATCGTATTCCTTTTCATACACCATCACCTCCTACCCCTCCCCAATAAACCCGGCTTCTTTTTCCCTGACACGGATTTTTTTTTTAACCTGCTCCCCTCGGAGCCCACCCAGGAGCCAGGGACCCCATCCCCTGGGCTGGGCTCCTCCTTCCTCCACTTTGTTCTGCTTTGGGTTCCGCCAGCCCCTTGCCCCTGAGAACACCCCACCCCTCGAGGCAAGAGGGCAAGCGAGGAAGAGAAGGGGATGTGGAGAATAGAAAGGCGATGGCAGTGAGGGTGGCTGATGGAGAGGGACTGCGGGAGGTGGCCCCGGCCGCCCGCGCGCCGGAGGAAACCGTGCACTTGTTCCAATCCGGGGGTTTATACATCAAAGCAAATCCGCCCTTAGGCCGCCCCAACCCTTCCCCCGCCCAAGTCAGCCCCAGTGGAGGCGGATGGTTCTCCCCTCGGCTCCCCCGATAACGCATTGCAGCTCCGCACGAGCGAGGGGAACCCGGCACGAGGGATGCCCGGCAGGGCGCCCCGAGGGAGCTGGGCACCGGGCTGCCGCGGCGCCCGCGTCTCACCTTTGCGATGCTCGCCCCGGGGCCGTCCCACATGGATTTTTACAACCTCACGTCGCCTCGGCCCCGGGCGGCCGGGAGGAGCCGAAGCCGGCGCCGGAGCCGGAGCGTTCAAGAGCGGGAGGAGGAGGAGCCGGCCGGGGAGCGCGAGGGCGGGAGGCAAGCAGGAGGACACAGCTCCCAGGGCCGGGGCCGGGCCGGGCGGGGCCGGCGGCCGAGGGGGCGGCACCCTCCGCAGTCCCGAGACGCGCGCTCGCGCCGCGCTGCCAGGCGCTGCGCTCCACCGGCCCCCGCCCGGCCGGCCCGCGCTGGCTCGCTCGCCGAGGCCCTGACTCACATTCCCAGCATTCCCGAGGAGCCGCTGGGGGGGCCGGGGCTGGGGCCTGGGCGCCTCCGCGGGGGGCAGCAGAGAGCGCCCGGCCAGGGAGGTGTAGGGGCGGCGGGGTCTTCGCAGCGCCTCCTCCCTGCGTGTCGCCGTGGGGAAGCACTTGACCCCCCATCTTCTGTCCTAGACGCCCCACCCTGGTACCCACCTTCAAAAACTGCCAGGCACTTCTGGAACTTGACAGGTGGCTTTGGGGACAGAAGAACAGGGATATAGAACTTATCTTTTAAGGTAGGCTTTAGCGCCTGGTTGGGGTTCCAGACTCCTGGAATCCTACTCGCCATCGATTTAGTGGTCCTTGAGGGGATGAAAGAGTCCTACATATAAGATTTTTTACTTTCTTGCTCGCCCAAAGAAAGGAGAGAGAAGAGAAGATGGAAAAGAGACTAGCAAAGACCATATTCATCATATTCGTTAGATGCCTCTTCCTTGTCCTGCAGTGTGCGCATTTAAAGTAGAAAGAGGGCGGCTATGAGTTCATAAATGTGCAGCTCGCACAAACCCTTTGGGTGATGTGCAGGAGGATTTGGGCAAGTTTTTCACTGGAAAAAGCTTTCACTCTACAAGTTCGGAGCCCCAGCTGCTGCCATATTATATTAGGGTGGGAACTAGGAAACTGCATGGGCATCTCCAAACTTGGTCTCTCATTGAGTAGTCAATTTGCAGGACAGAGCAGCGGTTTTCTTTCTGTCCTGATAAGTCTGTTTGGAGCAATTTCAGTGGCCAGATCTAAATGTCTCCTGCTGGAAGCTAAGACAAATAAAGCAAAACCAGCATGGGAAGTTTGGGTGAGTGGAGAAATTAGTATGAAATTAGTTCAGTCATTAGGGGACAACTCCTTCTCTTCCCGAGTGGGAATTCAAATATTAAATGATTCCTGCTTGGCAATTGGATTCTGAAAGACAAGAATTCCTTCCAGGGGCTGAAAGACAAGAATTCCTTCAGGGGGCTGGGGCGGTGGATTAGCGGTTCTGGCGCTTGCCTGGCATGCCCAAGGACGCGGGTTCAAACCCCAGCACCACCTACACAACAAAGTGTTGGAGCAATGAAAGCCACATGGAAAACTAAATTTAAAAAATTGATTCTTTCTCTCTCTCTTACTATCCCTCTCTCTTAAAAAAAAAAAAAAAGAATTCCTTCCAGTTCCAGCCCAAATGCCTGTTCCTATGCCTTCCTTTTATACCCATTTTTATACCCATGTTATTTAAGGGTTTCTGTATACTGGTGGCTTCAACCCTCTTTGCCCTCATCCTCTTTGTCTCTGTCACCAGCTAATCAACACTCATTCTTCCGACCTGTGATGCTTCAGACGCAAAACCTAACTACATCTATTGTGGGGGTTTTTTCATGCACATCCTTTACAGCCTAGGCTCAAAAGGCTTATTCTGTGTAAGAACCTTGTTGAGAGTCTTTTGAGAAGTCCTAAAATGCCAAGTGACCAACATTTTTTGAGTACTTTCTATGTATGGGCACTTACAGTCTCTGGACTACTCTCACAAAACCTCTGTAAGATGTTTACTATCTTTGAGGAAATTTCAGGTAATACATCCAAGATGACCCTGTTCCAAATTTATTTACATACAGTGTCCAAGGTTCACTCTTGTTGGAGAATCTTTCTCTTTTTCTTTGATCCATAAGTTCTAAACAGGGATTCTTGTACTTTGGGGGACAATGTATTTTATATATATGCCTGGGGGGTGGGGCTGTAGCTCAGTGGTAGAGTGCTTGCCTAGCATGCATGAAGCCAAATTCAATCCCCACTACTAAAAAAAGAAGGAGTATCTATTATAATATGACTATGTACCTTTTTCCCAGAGGAAAAAGATGAATGGCTCCCAACAGATTTCTTTCAAATTGGGTCTTGACCCAGAAAAAGTTAAGAAATACTCTCTTTGAACCAAAAGCATATTATAGTGATATGGCTTCATCAATGTTTATAGCAGCTCAATTTACTGTGGTTTCAGAGTCCCTGCCCTCAAGGACCATACAGTTTAGTAGGGGAAACAGACAAGGTACAATGTTCTGGGAACTGTGGGAGCATGCAGGAAGAACAAGTTCAGAAAAAGGCCTCCCTAGCAAATGTCACACTTGCCTGCCACATCCCAGTTTGCTGCCCTAGGCTGTGCTCATCGTGGAGTGACTGAATACATATTCTGTGAACCCAGCTAGGGTAGATGAGTTCTATGGTGGACACTTGCCTCTGGGTAAGCCAGGACAGGCTCTCTCCCCAGTACTTGAAACTGAATTTAGAATGAGTTTGCTAGCTGGAATGGTGAGCTTGTAAACCACAAATGGTAACCCAGATCAAAACTATATCACCCAAAACTCTGATGGCAAAGTTACTCAAAGGTAAAATCCAAAACCCTTGCCTAGGAAACTGGTCTGCAGAGAGTAGATAGCCATAGTAGACAGAAAGAAAATTCCTAAAGAACCAAAAGATCTAACTATCTAAGAGTTTACTTCAGGGGCTGGAGCGGTGGCTCAGCGGTTACGTCGCTTGCCCAGCATGCGAAAATGCATTGAGTTCAAACCCCAGCACCACGTACAGAACAAAGTCTCGGAGCAACGAAGGCCACATGAAAAACTAACCAAAATTAATTCTCTCTCTCTCTCTCACTGTCCCTCTCTCTCTTTTTTTTTTTTAAAAAAAGCTTACTTGACATCCCAATGTGGCTCTCTAACCAGAGTCAACAAAACTGTGTTTTTCTGCACCAAGACTCTTTTCTCCCAAGGTCACACATCAGGTTATTAACATTACCCTTCATTCAGTTGCACAAACCCATGAGGGTTCTTCTTTTTGCCTATTCCAGACGTTCACACCATCATCCTGTTCTGTCAGCTCTGTCTTGTCCTTAGCCAACCCGCTGCAGAACTTGGAGCAAAAGGAAAACTGTGCATCCCAACATGTTGGTTTCTTTTTTTTTTTAAGAGAGAGGGCCAGTGAGAGAGAGAAAGAGAGAATCCATTTAGTTTTTCACTTGGCCTTCATTGCTCTGACACTTCGTTGAGTACATTTGGATTTGAGCTTGTGTCCTCTCCCGATAACCGCCAAACTACTGCTCCAGCCCCCAACATCTTGTTTTTCAACCATGCAGAAAAGTCAATAGAGTTTTACAATGAAAAAACATGACTATATTTAAAGTGACTTGTTGTTCACTAAGTTATTCCATCATTGTTAACTTTGATAAACCTGGGAGGGATTTTGATGGCTAGGTGGCTCTGGAACCAAACGCCAACTGGAAACAACCATTCTTATTGCACAATGGCACAGGGTCACAAAACAAACATCTGTCTTTTTCTTTTTTCTTTCTTTTTTTCTCTTTTTCTTTTTTCCCTTTTTTTTATTTGTTTGTTTGTTATAGGTTTTGTGCATTCATTTTGAATCCAAAGAACAAATTTTTGTACAGCCTATGTTATGTATCAGGCCCTGTTCTAAGTAGGTGATACATGTTAACTCACTCATTCCTCACAATCACCCTGTAAGGGGTCTGGAGCGGTGGCTCCATAGTTACGGTGCTTCCCTGGCATGCACAAGTAAGCAGGTTTGAAGTGCAGTACCATGTACACAAAGAGGTGTCTGAGGGATGAAAGTCACATGCAAAACTGAATAAAAATTGCTTCTCTCTCTCTCTCTCTCTCTCACTGTCCCCTCCTTTTAAAAAAAATCACTCTATAAGATAGCATTATTACAGATGAAGACTACTGAAGCACTCGGTGGAAAGGTAACTTAGAAGGCACTAGACTATTAAGGTAAAACACTGAAGTTTGAAGGCAGGGGCTTTCTGGTTTCAGAACAACAAGGTAAAATCAACTGGACTTCATGAATGATTTACCATGGGACTAGAGACGGGAGTCAAGAATGCTCCCAGGAGTCTGGTTTGGACAGCTGGATAGATGGTGTGCCCTGCACTAAGATGGGAAATAAAGGTAGGGGGTGGGTAGGCAGTGTAGTTTTACAGAAATGTATAGATTTTATAGGAAATCTGTGAACAGTTTGGGACTTCTAGGACTGAAGACTTTGGGGAGTTTGTGGTAGAGATATCCAGAAGATGGCTATCTCAATGTGTTTTGAGGTTGACAACAGATACACAATGAAGACAGTCTATGGCGATCATCATGTTTAATAAATAGTCATGGGCATGGCTGACTAACCCTGAACAGTCATTAGAGTGTCCAGGAAGAATTTAGTAAATGGGAAACAGATTCCCTAAACAATTCATATTTAACTGTCCTTAGAATAAGTCTCTCTCTTTTTTTTTAAGAGAGAGAGAAAATCAACTTTAGTTTTAGTTTTTCCTCTGATTTTCATTGCTCTGACACTTAGTTGTATATGTGGTGCTGGGGTTTGAACTCAGGTCCTCATGCATGCCAGGCAAGTGCAATACCACTGAGCCACTGCTCCAACTCCAGGATAAGTCTGGTAACATGGTAGATTTAGCTCTACCACAGTTCATTGGATCAGAAATAACCAACTGACCTACTTGCTCCATGAAACCAATCCGATTCTTTCTTTTTTTTTTTCAATCCAATTCTTTTTGCCAGGAATGTCTCAAGACCTTTGTAGGCCCTAAGCATCATAGAAAACATATCAAAATCCATGAACATATTTTTTTCTCACTGAAAGTTTTTAAAAATTTTTACTTTTGAATTTAAAATTATTTTTACCAAGAATAACTTATTTTAATTCACTTGTTGCTATGATTGTCTATATATGTGGTCACATGCTCAGGAATTATTATGAGGTGAGAAGAAACTTCAACCTACAATTGTTTCAAATGCAAGGAAATGTTTGTAAATATGAAAAATCATAAAGTTATACTTTGCAGACATCTGTAATTAAACCTTATTAATTACCAATCTATAGTTTTCTGTACATTGGTAATCTCAAGATATGTTAAGTCTTTCAGGAGCCTATGAAAATGTTGATTAAATGTCAATTTTATTTAAATTATGTTAACTTATTTAGTTCCTTAGTTTCCAAGAACTTTCCACTTTCTGATTCCAGCTACAAAGTCTGTTCACCCTTTCCTCTGGTTTTCATGAGAATTATCTTCAATAATTTTTTATTTGGTTTTTTGTTTGCTTATTTCTTTTTTGTTTTGTTTTGCCTCTGTAGATACCTTGAGTGTATTTCTTGTTTTTATAGCCACAAGCATGGTCTGAACTGAAGAGCCAGCTTCCTGACACTGGATAACCCTTTCACTCCACTCTACTAGAATTCAATGGCCAGATGGGGTCCACAAACCTAGGAGAAACCTCATAATTAGATGTTGTTACAGTCGTTGGGGATTCTTCATTCTGTTTTTAGAAAGATGCCACAAATGGCCATGCCAAGCTTGAGACATGCTATTTTCCATGAACAGCTACCTGTCACTCAGATCTCTTCCTTCCTCCTTCCTGGCAAGGGTACTTTGAAGGAGTTCATTAGCACATATTAAATTATGATAAGAGCTGTAAAATTAGAAGGGGTTTATAATGTGGCTATTTTTTTCAAGAACAGCTGGACTATTGGAAGCCTCCAAGAAGATGAGAATCTACAGACACAGACTTTTAGAACTCCAAAATGCTGCATGTGTACGTATTTTTATTGGTCTCACTCAAACCCTGCTTCCTTTAATCTTGTTCTTTTTGCTACTAAAACAGTTACATTCAAATGCCGTAACTGTTTTCTTTCTAAAAAACTAAGGGCATTATGGAGGAAACTAAGCAATTCTAGAAACCCAAGAAGAGTTCTGACCTTGAATCCTGTCTGAATTTCAATCCATGCAGATGTTGGAAGGAACTGACAAAATTTTTAAGCAAGCTAATAATAGGATTCATTACATGAGAGAAGAAAAATAACAAAATTGGAAGGAGGGTGTTGAAGTATGACAGGTGTTTGAAATATCAATTACACAGCAAAGTCAACCCTTCTCTTCTCCTCCGTAGTGGCCAAAGTTCAGCTTTTAATAGTTATGTGTCTTCAGACAAGTTACTTACCTTGAGATTCAGTTTCCTCATCCATAAAATGGAAATTGTTCATAATTTCTTTTGATGCTTTTGATAAAGACAAAATATAACCTCTTCAGGTAAAGTCCTTAGATCACTCGAGAAATGGTGGCATCTGCCCATAATGATTGATGGTCATGGAAAGGAAAAGAGTAAAATTTACATGTAACATTCTCAAAAGATTTTTTTTTAAAGAGAAAGTGACAGAGAGAGAAACAATCTTTATGTAGTTTTTTCATGTGACTCCCGTTGCTCTGACACTTTGCTGTGTATGTGGTGCTGGGGTTCAAATTCGCATCCTCGAGCATGCCAGGCAAGCACCACAACTGCTGAGCCACCACTCCAGCCCCTCAAAAGTTTTAATCTGTGCAATGCATGCTAAAAAGCCAGGTCAGGGTTGAGGCAAGTAAAACACTAACATTGGGTGCAAAAGTTAAGGGATCACCAAAGTCACAGTAATCAAGATACATTATATATATATATATATATATATATTTTTTTTTTTTTTTAAAGAAAGGGGATAGTGAGAGAGAGAAAGAAGCAATTTTTCTTTAGTTTTTCATGTGACTTTCATGCCTCAGACACCTCGTTGTGTACATACATAGTGCTGGGGTTTGAACTCCTGTCCTTGAGCATGCCAGGAAAGAGCTGTAACCGCTGAGGCACCGCTCCAGCCCAAGATACATTATATTTTTTTTTAGATACTTTTTTTTTTAAGAAAGAGAGAGGGACAGCGAGAGAGAGAGAAAGACAGAATCAATTTTATTTAGTTTCTCATGGACTTTCGTTGCTCACATACTTCATTGTGTACGTGGTGCTGGGGTTTGAACTCGCATCCTTGAGCATGCAAGGCAAGCACAGTAACTGCTGAGGCACTGCTCCAGCCCCAAGATACTTTATATTTTAATATGATATTTTTAAAAACCAAATCAGCACACTATAGCTGGTGGCTGGCTGTTTGTTTTGCAAATCAAAATTTTTTTCAAAGACAGTGAAATTTACTTATTTTTTCATCTGGTTTTAGTTTCTCCAACACTTACTTACGTATGTGGTACTGGAACTTGAACCCAGGTCCTTGTGCATGCCAGCAAACAGTCTACTGCTGAGCCACTGCTCCAGACCCACAAATAAAGTTTTATTGGAACTTTAGCGAAACAAAGAAAATGAGAAAAAGAAGGTTGGAGCTTGAATTATAGGAATTTTACACTCTAGGGTTTCAAAGAACAATTTCTTATACCAGGATGACTTTCTGGTGCTGGATTCCTGTGCTGCCACAAACGTCCACATTCATCTAGTTCCTTTACAGCATGGAGTCTCTCCACATAGGAAAACACCCACACAAACACACACACACACACAACTTCCCCAAAGACATGGGTTTTCCTTGTGAGAGAAAGGGAAGAAGTCACCTAGAAGTATTTCTTGGAACCAAAATGAACTGCCTTACCCCATCTAACCAAAGACCCAAGGTCTATAAAATACCTGTTTTAGACTACATATTTGAAAAGTCAAATGAGATAAGTGTCTGAATAAACACCCTCAGTACTCAATAAATATGAGCCATTTTTTTAGTAATAGGAGAATTGTTAATGTAATTTGAAGAGTAGAATCCGCAGTTGTACTGCAAAGATAGAAGTGATGGGCCCATTAATCAACCTGCCTCAGGACAAGGACCAACTCCAGATAAAGGCAGAACAGGCACAGACCCAGAAAATGCAATAGGGTGCTGGTTTTCCTCCCAAAACTATAGGTACACATCTACCACCTACGAGAGTGGCTCACGTTACTCAGTGTTCTATCACTAAGCAATTGTTATAGACAGTACAAAGCTTCAAAAACTTACCTTGCCAAAGTTCATCCATTTCTTGAAACAGGTTTTGGATCAACTCTGAGAAACAATTCTTTTCTAAACAAAAGCCTTAACCACACAATTAAATGAAAAGAACTCATTTGCTTAGAGGAGAATAATGAAAGAAAACAAGCTATTTTAAGTGATTGAAAAAAAAATATGTACCAAATTGGCAACAGCTTTAGAATGATTGCTCCAGGGTTTGATTAATGAGATACATGATCAGGTGAACAAACAAAGAGCTTTTATCAGTTTAGGACATTTCTTTCATAACCTTTTCATGAAAATCTTAACACTGGCTTCAGCTTACAAAAGCAGGAAGAACAGATTGTAAAATAAACTAAAATGGGGGCTGGAGCAGTGACTCAACAGTTACTCCCTTTGCCTGGCATGAGCGAGGACACAGTTCTGAACCCCAGCACCACGTACACAACAAAATGTCAGAGAGCAACAAAAGCCACATGGAAAACTAACTAGAATTGATTCTTTCTCTCTCTCTCTCTCTCTCTCTCTCTCTCTAATTATAATAATAATAATAAACTCAAATGTTCTGGGAATGAGTGAAGATCTGCCCTCTGCGAATGACAGCTTTTAACAACTTGGTGTATATCCCTTGGAATGTTATTTTTGGGGGGTCAGGGGGCTAGGAATAGAACCCAGGACCTTGTACATGCTGAGCAAGCACTCTACCACTGAGCTACATGCCCAGCCCTCTGGAGTTTTTTGTGTATATCATGGACAGTTTCCTTGTCAAAATGCATCTTCCTTTTTTCTTTTCAATGATTAAATAGTAGTCTATTGCATGAATGACTGTTTGTGATCTTTTTCTAGAGCCAGGAGCACAATATGTCTGTATGTATATATGTATGTATATATATATTCCGTTTAATTGAATCCAATTATGATTTTTGTCTTTAAGTATCCCTTACATTCTCCTTCAAGCTTTAGATCTTACCCTTCTGGCTTCAAAAGCTGTCACATCACCTTCCTTCCTTGGCTGTAATGATTGCTCCAAGGGCTAAAAACATGACCATAGTCACACCAAACAAAATTCCTTCCTGGGATTTTTTTCCACTACTGGAACTCTGTTCTTCAGTAAAGGAGCTATGAGAATGTAATAACAAAGTCGATAGCATACACAGCTCCACTTACAAGGAAAAACTGCAAACAGTGAGAAGCAGAGACAAGAGATTGAGTTTGGGTCTTGAGAACATTCAGGTTCTTGATTACATTGCTGAGGACTCTGAAGTTCCTAAGCCAGGAACAGAACACAAGAAGGCTTGAAAGGCCAGTAAACAGAAAACTCAGCTTGCAAGGCTACAACACCTGGATAGCAGATTGTTATGTAAATGAGAGGGCAGTAAAGATGAAGTTCAAGTAGCACTTATTCCCCAACCACCCACACAGTACTCATGACTCCTGTCTCATAGCATGTGTTGTCTCTATCACCTCTGCAGGTAACTACAGACTGTGCCTTAAACACACCACCACACCAAACACAGTAACCTTGAACTGATCCACTCATTCAACGGGTCTTTAAATCTACTTGTGAATGGAATATTTTGAGAGAAATAGAGAGAGGCTGTGTTTAAAATAATTATTGAGGACTGGAATCATAAGTTTGAATCTATGAAAGATCTGATACCCAATGTATTCACCATACAGTTTCCAAAACATGCAGCAACTGTAATAAATGGTTAGCCCTGGACTTTCAGGTCACACAATAAAAGGTCAACTACCCCTTCCTCCATTTACAAGTTGTGTAGCCTTGGGTAATTTGCTTAGCCCCTCTAAGCCTCTTTCCCAGTTAGAAAAAAAAACAAAAAAATAGGGATGATTAATAGTACTTGTCTCGCACATAATTTGAGGCAACTAAATAAGAAGTTGCATGAAATGATCCTAAGACTGCGCTAGGCCCATAGTAAATGCTCAGTAAGTGGAGGGCAGCATCTTCTGGGTACACAGTACATTCAGCTGTCAGGGCTATTTGCGGTTTCTACTTTCCAAGTTCCTCAGCTGCCAATGTGACTTTCAGAAACTGTTCTTTCTAAAGTTTCAGGAACACACATAAAAAGCTGGGTGCTATCCAGGAAACATTTGGAAGCAAAACAGTCCTAAAAATAAGAAAAGGATGCATGACTTTTTAAATGTTGAGTTTCTCTTTAAGAGCAAAATTGTTCTGTGAGTAAAGATCAGAATTTGTTCTTTCTGTGACCTTGTTCCAAAGTGAGGTTTATTGGAGCATGATGCGTGTCAGATGTTGTTTAGAGTGGCATATGCCCTTCTCAGAACACGTGAAACACAAGCTGCGTGTCTGGGGGTTCATCGAGCAGGTGTTTCAGGGAGGAAGAGGGAAGAAGGACCCTACCTTTGATGACAACACCTGCAGCCCTCAGGCACACATAGAACAACTTTCCAGATCCTTCAGGCAAATCTTTTGTGAAATGAACTTCAAAGACCTTTCCTCTAATGGTTTTGGCTGTATTATTCATAGAAAATTCCCAAGAGGAAATGTTGCATCCTGGATTCGGATCCAGTTTACTATCCAAGAATTGAATTCCTTGCCTTTCCACTGTTAACATCATGTTCTCCAACTACTGCTCTACCTAATTAACTTCCATTCATCCTTCAGCCTCAGATCAAATAATGTGTCCCCCAAAGGCTCTCTGAGCACTCTGGTTAGGTGCCAGCTATAAATCTCATCACCCACTCCACTTCCCTTTCCTAGCTCTTATCAAGACTATAATGGAATGGCTGACTCATGAACCCCATGTTGTCTCACCCACCCACCTACATGGTCCAGTTTCCCCAGGTGTAGGAACACTTCCATTACGTTGAACCCAATGCTAGATCCATTGTAGTAATAGAGTAAAAACCTGGAAAATTGAAGAAAAAAACCCTGTTATATTCAATAAATTTTGACAATAAGCTTGGTAAACTCAATAAACAGCTTATTTGCTAAGGAGTTTTCTTTATGAAGGTCAAAAGGATGTTTTAATTCCATGGAACCAAAAGAAAATCTATAGCTATCTGATGATACATCATCTACCTTCTATGAAATTACTTGGTTATAAATTTTACAAAAACATGGTAATTATAAAAATTAGTACCAATGAGATGTGTAATTGAAAGATACCAACATGAGTTATACCTTGTCTTGAGTCCAAGGAAATTATATTTTACCTTCCTTCATGGTTACACCTGAAAGGCAGGACTTCAAACAAAAGTCAGAGTGTGCCAGAAGATCACTGATGATGTATCTCACCTTCTTGCAGCTCCTGCAACACTGGATTTCAAGACTATATTGACAGGAAAGAGGCAGATTCCCCTTCCCAGAGCCAGTCAGCCTCTGCTTGGACCCTTTCTGTGACAGAGTGCTCCCTTACACCAGCCCATTCCATTAACTGATGGATCAAAGGATTAGGTAGTTTCGTCCTACATTAAGACCAAAACATGGGGCTGGAGTGGTTGCTCAGTGGTTACCGCGCTTGCCTGGCATGCCCAAGGAACCCAGTTAGAATCTCAGCACCACGTACACAACAAAGTGCCAGAGAAATGAAAACGACATGAAAAACTAAATAAAAATTGATTCTCTCTCCTCTCTCTCTCTCTCTCTCTCTCTCTCATGTGTGCTCTGTCTCGCTCTCTCTCACTGTCCCTTTCTTAAAAAAAAAAAAAAAGAGAGACCAAACCATGTATGACTCTATTCTTTTCATCAAAATTATTCTGTTCCCTGACAGATGCCCCAGGGCTAACCGTCCCAGTTTAGGGTTAAAACAAATTCATGATCGAGTCTTACTAGCCATAACATCTCAGGCAAATTGCTTCACCCCTCTGAGCCACTTCATCTCCACCTGTGGCCAAGATTAAAAGATATATGCATGTCAAGCCCTTCATCCAGCTTTATTCAAGAAAAGATAGATGTGAACTCTTCTATGTAATCCTTCTTTCACATGGCAAACATTCAAATATTAAAAGACAATGACCCTTTCAGCCTTTTCTAGGCTAAGCCCCCAGGCTCTTCAGCCACATCTTCTATGAGGAAGAAGTGATATCCCCTTGACACCTAGCTGCTAAGTCATGGTGGACTCCCAGAACTGAATTAAGTTTGCAGAAGATAATTCTAATTCACAGAGCTACTGTGAAAGTGAAACAAGATAACACAGAAAAAATCACCTCATTCTGCACGGAAACACAAGAAGTGTAACTTTGTCCTGTCTGCATGCAAGTAAAGAATTTCAACCTCGTGCTGGGCCCCATGGTGCACGCCTGAAATCCCAGAAATTTGGGAGGCTGAGTCAGGAGTATCACAAGGTCCCATTTTACTAGTGACTTAAGTTCAACTCAAACTCCTTTTTTTTTTTTTTTTAAAGAGAGAGGGACAGAGAGAGACAGAGAAAGAGAGAAACAACTTTATTGAGTTTTTCACATGGCCTTAGTTGCTCCAACACTCAGTTGTGTACATGGTGCTGGGGTTTGAACCCGGGTCCTCGTGCTTGCCAGGCAAGCGCCGAAACCACTGAACCACCGCTCCAGCCCCCAACTCAAACTCCTTTAAAGGTAAATTCCATTGTCCTTGTATAGCAGGTATAAGAGCAGCCTATGTTCAAAACAGGAAATGTGTAAAGTCTGGTTAAAAAATAAAAGAAAGAAAAGAAAAGAAAAAATCTTCCAGAGAAAAATCACCATTAGCATTTAATGTTTTTCCTTCCGTTTTTTAATTCATAGCTAACTTGACTTCCAAAAATTTAAAGGTACATCTTATTGATTTAATAATGTCACTTTTCGCTGCAAGGGAAGCTGAGAAATAAAGTTCCTTTTATCTGGGTGGTTTGATGCCTTGATTAAATTTCAGATTTTATTGGGAAGAATTATGGGAGAATGAATATTGGGCAATGTCTGCTTCATGGTTGGACATGTGGTTCATTCCCAATTTTTCTCTATTATAAGCAATGTTAGCACCTGTCTGCTATTATTTCTTTAAGGCATGTTTCTAAACATGAAATTTCAGTACTTAAAGATTTATATTTGGGGTAGGAGGACATGATGGAGGGGGGAAGTGCTGGGGAGAGAAATGAGCCATATTATATTGTTATATTTTGTGCATCATATGTCATTATGTACAGTTATAATACACCAATAAAAATGTGGATAAATAAATAAATAGGGTGATGTGCTTCAACGTTCTAAAAAAAGGATATGTATTCCAAAAACAATTGTTATCTACTGGGCAATTGACTTTGTTTGTCTGCTTTTGGTTTGTTTGGTACCAGGGATTGAACCCAGGGGCACTCAATTCCTGAGCCACGTTCCCAGCCATTTTTTTTCTTTTTTCTTTTTTGATGCAAACTCTTGATAAGTTGCTTAAAGACCCGCTAAGTTGCTGAGGCTGGCCTTGAACTTGCAATCTTCCTGCCTCAGCCTACTGAGTTGCTGTAATTATAGTCATGTGCTACCACACCAGGCTGCAATTAATTTTTTTAAAAAATCCAGGAGCTATATTCATTGTTCTTAAATATTTTCCCATTATATTTCTATAGCCTAATGATCTGGCATTTCAAAGTGAATTCTGATCTCCTTCTCAGAGTTAGTATGTGTCTAATACTACGCCATCAACCAATCAGTTCTGGCACAGTTGTTTAAAGAGCCATGACTTCATTCTGTCTTCACTTGACAAATATTTTTGGATTGCTTACTATACACCAAGCCTGAAGGTAGACAGCACATATACAGAATGGATAGGACTCCATTCCTTCCCTCAAAACTACTTCCATCTAGCCCATTTTTATTTATCCCCCATGGATGCCAACAGAACTGTAAAATGTTTTGTCCACATCAGAGTATATTTTGTCTACAGTATTCCTCTGAAATTCTGGTCTAACAACCCAATCAAAAAAGGAAATAAAGGGCTGGAGCAGTGGCTCAGTGGTTATGGTGCTTGCCTGGCATGTGCAAGTACTCAAGTTCAAACCCCAGCACCATGTACGCAATGAAGTCTTGGAGCACTGAAGTCCACATGAAAAACTAAATAAAAAATTAATTCTCTCTTTCTCTCTCTCTCTCACACTGTCCCTCTTTCTTAAAAAAAAAAAAAAAAAAGGAAAATAAAGCCAGGCATGGTGGTGCACTCCTGTAATCCCAGCAGCTCATGAGGGTGAGGTAGGAGGATCCTAAGTTCAAAGCCATACTCAGCAACTTAGCACCTGCCTCAAAATAGAAAATTTAAAAAAAAAAGTGCTGGAGATGTTGCTCAGTGGTTAACTGTCCCTGGGGTCAATCCCTGGTACCAAAAATAAATAAATAAATAAATAAATAAATAAATAAGTAAATAAAATAAATAAGAAAGAAAGAGAGAGAGAGAAAGAAAGAAAGAGAAGAAAGAAAGAAAGAAAGAAAGAAATGAAGGAAGGAAATAAGGTCAAGTTGGCTTTGTTTGGACATACCATCATACATAGAAATTCAATGCCTTGCCCCTCAGATCTTAAACAATCGTACACTCTATTTATTTTGTACTCTGCTCTCAGCTAAATATCTACTGAATGAAATAATAAATGGATGGATTATGAATAAATTGGTATTTACTTATTCTGAAACCAAACTAAGCTTATTATTCCATCTTAAAATATAATAAACCTCTGAGTGTCTTCATTCTGTGACTTGTGAGCAATCATGTGTGGACGTATTGGCAAGTGCATGTATATGTGCAGGTTTATGTGCATAAATATAACTGTGTTGTGCCAGGTCAAAATAAATGCCAGTGGGTTATTAAGATTGTAGAGGGTTACTTTGCTAGTTATTTATATAACCTTCTGGGTTAAATCCTAGTCATTAAACAGTAAAACAGTTAAATGAAATAAATTTAATTGTAATCTAAATCCATAGACCTGCCTCATTTTTAATATAAGACAAAGATGGAAATGAGTCAAATGCTTAGCCTGTTTTGACAAAACCCAAACTTTTCTTCTTTGTGCAAGGCAATACTCACATTATAAAGAGTAATTCTCTAATTGCTTCTAACTAGAATAAATGTGCAATGCATCCTGGGTCTCTGGGAACATGACTAACACTTGCCTCACCTTGCAATGAATGCAGATAAAGCATGGATAAGGGCGTGAAGATGGGGGATGTCACCTCAACACCACCTCTTCTTCTAATCTTATAGCTGAAGTCAGGCACCCACCCACATCAGTGGGACCAGAGGCTCTTTCTAGACTGTGTGAAAACATCAAGGAAGCTCTTATATTGAGTCTTTCTTGACACAGATTTTCCAGAAGCAATAGCTTAGTAAATCAGGACACCATAACTTTGGAGGCCAAGATCCCTGACTTCTGCACAGGCCTACCTCTTACTCAGCCAGGTGACCCTGAGCAGTGTACTTAACCACTAGGTAGAATGGGGATGAAAATGCTTCATGCGGTTGTTGTGAGGATCCCATGAGCTACTTCAAGGAAAGTTCTTAACAAAACGGCTGAACAAAGTCAATATTCAAAAGTGTTTATCTACTCGGGTATCAAGGACCACTGCCACAATCAGATTTCACTCTCAACATAGAGAACCAGAGGGCCGGAGCTCAGCGGTTACGGCCCTTGCCTGGCATTTGCGAGAATGCGGGTTCGAACCCCAGCACCATGTACACAATGAAGTGTTGAAACAATAGCTACATTAAAAACAAATAAGGGGCTGGAGCGGTGGCTCAGAGGTTTCAGCGCTTGACTGGCAAGCATAAGGACCCAGGTTCAAACCCCAGCACCAGGTACACAATTGAGTGTTGGAGCAACTAAGGCCATGTGAAAAACTAAATAAAGTTGTTTCTCTCTTTCTCTGTCTCTCTCACTGTCCCTCTCTCTTTATTTAAAAAAAAAAACCTAAATAAAACTGATTCTCTCTTTAAAAAAAAAATAGCAACAACAAAAAAGCAATAGGGAACCGTATGTTCTAAAGGCCCCTCTGCCAGACAAATCTAATATATGGGCCAGGACCGAGAACCCCTAGTTCAGTTTTGCTCCAAATACGAACTAAGGCTGATAGAGGGATACCTGCTCACCTGGATTGAGCTCTACTGGCAAATCGATTACATGTTTTAGAAGAAGGGAGAATGGAGGCGGGTATGGTAGCGCACACCTGTCATCCTAGCCAGTTGGTAGGCTGAAACAGGAGGATCTCAAGTTCAAAGCCAGCCTCAGCCACTCAACAAGGCCCAGTCTGGGAATTTAAAATACAAGGTAAAGGACTAGGGATGTGGTTCGGTGATTAAGGTCTGCTAGGTTCAATCCTTGGTTTAAAAAAAAGAAGAAGAAGAAGAAAAGAAAGAATGAGGAGGAAGAAGAATGGGGAACAGAGATAGAAAAGAAAGAAAGGGGGTTACTGGTACTGGAAATCTTTTCAGATACTGGTCAGTCTTCTCCTGCTGCCCCAAAAGTCACATCTGAGTCCTGTGCAGAGAGGGCCTCTAAGCAGGAAGAGATGATGTGTGTGACCAGGGAACTGAGGCAAAGCTGATTTGAGGTCCGGCCACCTGTAATATACGTGCTTGCACCAGCACCTTTATGTACACCAATAACAACAATCAATGATGTTCATTGAGTTTTTACTACTAACTGGTGAGCACTAATGTATGTGAGTTACAGCCTTAATGTGGAACTTCACAGCAACCCGTTAAAGCAGCTACCATTCGAGCCACACCATAAGAGAAATGGGACACTCAGAGTGGTAAGGTGACTTGCCCAAGCACACTTGGCTAGTAAGGACAGGCTCTCCTTGGGTCATCCAAGCTGTTGATCAACTACTTCACACCTGAGCCTCCCACGGTCAGACATGTTCGCAACAGCTCAGAATGCCCATCCCAGCCTTCTCACCAGCAGCTGTCTCTTCAGAACGTGCTGCCCACACAGCCACAGGATATAAATCTGTACCAACCTACTCAGAGTGGGCTGTGGTTGGGTGTTCCAATTTTAATCATCAACAGCAGTGCCCAAGTAGTTGGAGCCATTCAAACCACTTTGTCAGAAAAAAGAGGCAACTGGCAGTTTCTCAGAGCCAACTCTGCAGAATGCATAAAGGCAGGGTGAGGGCAGCAGATGTGGTCTCTGCTGGTAACAAAAGTTAAAGAACACTTCTTCCAGGAGACCAGTTTATAAAACCTCGAATGACAAATGAACTCCAGCTTCTGAGTAGTGGAAACTTTTCCCAGGTTATCAACAATAATTGCAATATGTTAGCGTGTTTTTGATTGTCTATGTGTTCTTCCTTGCCTTGATTCATTAATTTGGGAAAATGCGTACTTACAAATAACCCTGTTCATAGTATTTTCATTCCATGTAGCTAAAGTGCTTCAAAGTCGGAAGTAAGTCAGAGGGACAATGAGATTTCTGGTTGCTCTATGCCTTTAACATTTGCCTTTTGACCTTAGGTGAGTAACTACCGCAGGGAGTCCATTAGAGGAAGCGTAAAACAGGATGTCTGACCCTCTCACGTTGGTCATCCCCATGGGAAGGAGCAAAGATAAACAGAGAAGGCTTTCTTCTGTCTCTGGGTTTCGTGATTCTGAAGCTGTTCCTGGTTGCAGATGTGTCCTTCACAGCATTCACAAGCCCACGAGAAACTGACATTAACGACTGCTGGTAGAACATTTTTGCTTTCCATTTTTTTAATTATTTCATCCTCCTAACAAACCCTTTGAGGAAATGAGTGCTGATATTATCCTCCCTTGACCAATTAGGAAACTGAGACATAAAGCTTATCTGCTTTACATGAATTGTGATCTCTGAACTCCCCAACAAATTCATAGCCAACCATGCTTGTGCAGAGATTGACTTGGGGCTCTGTCCTACACTCCTTCAGGAAGTAGATGTGATGTCAGTCTTAAATAACTGAAAGTGCATGTGTAAGCTATGGAAGTAGGGACGGTGGAGATTAAACACAGGAGGTCTCTTAAGCTGAGCTTGAAGGTCTCCATAATAATAGAATCAGTCACCACTCATTGAACACTTGCTGTGTGCCAGGCACTGGAATAAAAACTTCGCATTTCTGTATTTTGCATTCACACTATTTCTGGGAAGTGGAATGAGATAGTCCCCATTTTCAAGACAAGGGACCATATACCACAAAGTAGCTCTCCGCAAATTTTGGTGTATCTGACATCAAAGCTTTTACTCCTTGACAAAACATCATGTGGCAACCTACAAGGAACAGATGGGGGGACATGTCCTAAAAGTAATTCAGTGATCCAAACCTTAAAAGTACACTACCTTGAGATTTTATGTGCCACAAAGAAAATACAGGCAGGTGTTTTTAAGGGATATTCAACTTATTTCTACAATTCCCATTGCAAAGCATGGCATAGTAGAGTGGTTAAGTAGACTGGCTGGCTTTGCAGCATGAGAGCCCTTCTAAGCCCTGGTTTCCTTATCAATAAAATGGGAATGCTATTATAGATAAAGCATTCAGCACAGCTCTTGTTATAAAATTGGCACTCAATGAAAGATCACATTATACTAAAATAATAATGCTGCTAATGATAAGTCAGAGATATGCAATAACAAATAGGAGAGATGCTGTTGTAAGCAAAATTATTTTAATTCAGAAATTATAGTTTTCTAATCTGTTCCCTATTAAGAACTATTTCCCATTGGTGGGTAATTTATTGATTTTTCCCCCTAGAACCTTATATACTGGAGTCTTTATATAGTATGGTTGCTTCTGCTTGAAAAACAGAAAGACAGAACAGTACCAACAGTGGGGTGGAATGATGTGATTTATCAGCTTTTTTTCCAATTGCTAAACCAGCCTGGGGAGTGCAGATACACCAGACAGGGACCAGGAAGGAGATGCCAGTTTTGCTTCACTTCAGAAAATTGTATTGGAGCCTCCACCCAGTGGCATCCAGATGTTCGTGGGATATGGTCTTTCTTGTTTAAGGGGAAGACTGGAAATAATAGGCAGTCCAGGAGCATCCCAATTTCTCAGTACCCACTACTGGAAGAAACAGTGGCCTTTTCATCTGGTTGGCTCCCTATCAGGGCTTGAGTGTCACTGGAAATGTGTGAATCCCCATAATCTACTGATAACCATCAAGAATCCAAACAGAGGGAGCTGGGTGTCTACAGTATTCCTCGGAAATTCTGGTCTAACAATCCAATCAAAAAAAGGAAATAAGTCCAGGCACAGTGGTACATGCCTGTAATCCCAGCAGCTCAGGAGGCTGAGGCAGGAGGATCACAGGTTTGAGGCCAGTTTTGACAATTTAGCAAGGCCCTAAGCTACTTAGTGAGACCCTATCTCAAAAAAAAAAAAAAAGTAAAAAGAACCGGGGATATGGCTCAGTGGTTGAGTGCCCCTGGGTTCAACCCCTGGTAAACCACTTCCCCCTAAAAAAAAGAATCCACACAGAAAAGCCCCACAGGCCGGCATCAGTGTTTTCTCAGTGCTCACTAGTTTGTCACCAAATACCTTGAGCAGGTTTCAGATCCCATTTACACACCATTATCTCCATGATCCTGGGAAAATGTCTGCCCTCTCTGAGTCTTGGTTTCCTCATCTATAAATTGGAGATTACAGAAAACAAAGGTTTTGTTTAGAAATAGTCCAACTTCGAAAATACCACTGAGATAAGTTTCTACCAATAAACTAATTACACAAAGTCACACAATGTGGTGACTTCAGCCTAGAAGTCCTTTAAAGCCTGGATTAGCTGCATAATCCCATTTTCAAGCAATAATTCTCTGGTGTGTGTGTGTGTGTGTGTGTGTGTGTGTGTGTGTGTCTTGCCAGTTCGTACACACTTCTTCCCCATTCATAGCTATGTTTCCTCCCAGAGTTAAAATGCATTCTATGAAATGTTGGTCCCATGAGATGCTCCTGGAAGAGAAACTGGCCACTCTAAGCTCCTCTGAGATTCCCTAGGCACATTAGCAAATTAAAGCTTCCGAGAAAATGAAGCCCCACAGTAGAGAAACCTATCTGTGTTTAACTCAAAGTTTCCCAGTTATTGGTCCCTTGAGCCCTTTTGTCCTTTAACATTCACTTAAATCCATGAAGCTAGTGTTCCAAAAGCAATGGTTCTCCAATGTACGCATTCATCAGAATCACCTAGGGATTTTCATGAAATAGACTTCCTGGTCCCGTTCCCTGGGTTTCAGATCCAGTAGGTCCAGGATGAGATGCCACTGAACTGGGGACCACACTATGAGAACCTCTACTTGGAGACATGTAGAGTGAGACCATCTCTCATTTTGTTACTCATTTACAGACTATGTTGGTAATAGCTCTGGCCTATTGGGATCCACAGCAGTCATAAAATGCCAGATGTGAGAAGAAACTTGCATTCACATATCTATTCATCTGTTAAACCAATTTTGCTGTGAGGCACTGGAATGGGCAGTTGGGGTAAGTGGAAAAGACAATTGGCATGATATCCACCCTCTCGGAGCTCCCAATAGGCTAAAGGAGCACGTTGAACACAAACAGAGATGATTGCAAATTCTGAGAAGAACTAGGGAGGAAAACTAGTGCTTGGTTAGACAGAGCTTAGCCTGGGTACTTAGTTTAGTTTGGTCTAAGGAATTAAATTAGCCATGAGGTCACTGTAGCTTTCTCCACCAAGATAATGGAGTCTATTTCCCTACTCCTTGAAACTGGGCTCCTCTTGTGCCCTTCTTGAGCAATAGAATTGGTTGTTGAGAAACCTAGGCTTCAAGAGGTCTTCACTCCCAGTTCCATCCAATTGGAGCCCTAAGTGCACCTCTCCACCAATAAGCTGCATCCCAGCTCAGCCCTGCCCCAGCCAACACATAGGTGAGCCCAGATGAGAACAGCACAATCCAGTCAACCCAAAGAAGCATGAGAAATGATAAACACTTGTTGCAAACAGTTCGGGGTGATTTGACATGAAGCAGGCAAAACAGCTAGGGATCATGAAAGAGCACTGTGAGAAAGTCTATTGAGACCAAAGGATACACAAGAGTGAGGAAGGCAAGGTGGGAGAGGTTTAGGCTAAGATGAGCAGAGTCCTGGTACAGGGATGGGCAGCTCTCAGCTTTCCAACAGCTGATGAAACCTCCCTCCCCCTGAAGGGGGGAGATTGGAAGGTGTGAGAGACTGTGATACAACATCCAGGTACGGATTGTCCTCACCCCTTTCAACATTAAGACACTCACAGGGTATGGTGGCAGACACCTATAATTCCAGTGACTTGCAAGGCTGAAGCAGGAGGATCGCAAGTCTGAAGCCAGCCTCAGCAATTTAGTGAGACATTGTTTCAAAATAAAAAGGACTTGCAATTTAGCCTAGTGGTAGAGTACTCCTGGTTTCAATCCCCAATAACACACACACACACACACACACACACACACACACACACACAAGGCACTCAATTCCCTGACTTCTGGTAACAGTGAGAACTGACAGCTCTCAGCTGATTCCTCTGGGAGTTCATTTTGGTTGAAGAGAGTTGTGTAGTCCAGGGAACAACCCTCCTTGGGGAGAGCTTGCCTTCTCTCACAAGTCTATGTGTGTACATGAAGGAGTGGGGGAAAATGTCATACACAGGTCTGACCCCTTGTCACAGCAATTTGAGACAATTCAAGAGCTTGCTGTGGGATCAGCTGAGGCTTTTATTGAGACTGGATCATGCTTTAACTTCTGCATCTGCGCAATCCTGCCTCCTCGCTCTCCTGTGTCAATCCCCAACACTCTCTAAACCTCTGCAGGGAGCCTGGTGCAGTGGTGCAAGCCTGCAATCCCAGCTACTTGGGAGGCTGAGCCAAGAAGATCAGGAGCTGGAGGCCACCCTGGGCAATTTAGCAAGCCTCTATCTCCAAAAAAAAAAATGTTTACATTTTCTACATGAGAATCTCCATCTCAGAGTAGAACTGGAGAGGACATCTGGTGGGATCATTCCAATAGCACAAGTGAAAAAGATGATAGCTCAGGCTCCGGGGGATGGAGATAGGAGACAAATTTCAGATTAGGAGGTAGATCTTGGAGAATAGGTGGTTATTTGAAACATGGGGAGTTTGAAAGCAAACCAAGATCATTAATAATGCTGTGCTAAGCCATACTGGAGCCTGAGGCGAAAGGAGAAATCAGCAGTACTGATCCTATCTCATTTCAAATTTTGGTGTTTTGTTCACCACGGGTTTTTGTTTTGTGGCAGCTGGAATAATTCTGATCTTTTAAAATTTTATCTCCGTTAATGAGATTTTTTGGCATCCCCTTAAGTTTCATACTGCCCCTACCCTAGTCCTGGTCTGGAAAATTTGTGCTGCTTTAACACATTAAGTTTTGGCATAGTTTTCTACATGGCAATAGATAACTAATGTGCCAGCAGTCGGTCTTTTGAAAATTTTAATCTCTCAAAGCTTCAGCTCCTAATCTGTGCATAGGAATAGGATCATATTTCATATGATTATTTTAAAGAGTAAAAGGTACATTTCAGGCAAGCCCTTTGCATAATGACTGGTATACAGTGCTTCAATTCAACGTGTCCACAATTATCATCAATAGGCTTAAAAGAGTTAAATCTTGATTTTAAGATTATTGAATAATACTGATCACTTTTTCGGAATGCAGAGCATAACTTCCTGTTGGTTCTTTAAATTTTGTAAATTTTCTCTTTCTATCCATTTGTATGTTTCTACTTCTTAACAATAATCTTTACAGGTGTAAGCTTACAAAGGAAGGGTAATGTCTAGTTGTGCAAGAGAAACTAGTAATGCTCACTGTTCTGAATGAATTCAAGAAACCTTGGTTCATTATTTTAATTACTATTAAGAGTCATTGAAGGACCCATGTGCTCCGCTTGGAGCAGCGTTGCTAGGTTGAGTGCAGTTAGTTGGAGACCATGGGACTGCCTTAGACCTGTTCGCTTTCATCCTATAGCCACTCAAGGACGACAAGAAAAAGAAAGATACTAGAAAGTCAGCTAAGTAAGACAAGGACCCAGTGAACAAATCTGGGGGCAAAGCCAAAAAGAAGTGATCCAAAGTCGAAGTTCAGGACAAGATGAACAATCCAGTCTTGTTTGACAAAGCTACTTATGACAAACTATGTAAGGAAGTTTCCAACTACAAACTTAAAACCCCAGCTGTGGTCTCTGAGAGACTGAAGATTCGTGGTTCCCTGGCCAGGGCAGCCCTGCAGGAGCTCCTCAGTAAAGGATTTATCAAATTGGTTTCAAAACACAGAGCTCAAGTAATTTACACCAGAAATACTAAGGGTAGAGATGCCCCAGCTGCTGGTGAAGATGCATGACCAGGTCACACCAACTGTATATTTGGAAAAAATAAAACTTTATTAAATGAAAAAAAAAGAGTCATTAAGAGGACTGGAGCAGTGACTCAGCGGTTATGGTGCTTGCCCAGCATGCATGAGTACATGGGTTCAAACCCCAGCACCCATGTACACAACTAAGTGTCAGAGCAACAAAAGCCACGTGGAAAAAAAAAACTCAATAAAAATTGACTCTCTATCTCTCTCTCGCTGTCCTTGTCTCAAAAAAAAAAAAAAAAAAAAAAA
>PVKS010001585.1:42805-83742 GCA_004027875.1 Aplodontia rufa | reverse complement strand
GAGCCTTCTTTCTTTGAAGAAAAAAATAGTCTTTGAATCATTTAATTTTGGAAACTTCACAATCTAAGCATTTATATTGCTTATAGGGCCAAAATAGAGAAGAATCAAGAGACTAGGGTACGGCTACGTGGGGGTAATTCTGGTTTAAGAACAAATGCAGGGGGCTGGAGGGGTGGCTCAGCAGTCGCCGCGCTTGCCTGGCATGTGCAAGTACACAGGTTCAAACCCCAGCACCCACGTACACAACTAAGTGTCAGAGCAACCAAAGCCATGTGAAAAACTCAATAAAAATTGATTCTCTCTCTCTCTCTCTCACTATCCTTCTCTCTCAAAAAAAAAAAAACAAAGGCATATCATATTGTTACTTTATGTGCATTTATGATTGTACAATAATGCAACTTCTTAATAATTAAAAAAAAGTCATTGAAGCCAGGAGTGGCAGTGCATGGGATGATAAGGCAGGAGGATCACAAGTTCAAAGCCAGCCACAGCAACCACAGCAACTTAGCAAGACCCTGAGCAACTTTAAGAGACTCTGTCTCAAAAAATCAAAAGGGCTGGGGATGTGTTGAGTGCTCCTGGATTCAATCCCTGGTACAAAAAAATAAAATAAAATAAAAATAAGAATGATTGAATTGTGAGGCATTGGGACAAATGTGTCATATACTTAGGACCCTTAATCCAAGCCACCTACAAAGCACACATTTCTTACTCCCTCAAGTTATCCTCCATTATACAAATATGGAAACTGAGAGTGGCATAGGACCGGTAAGTACTTTGCCCAAGGTAATTTTGCCCAAGGGCTCAATTGGAGTTCTCAAGGGCTCCACAGTTCGTGCACAGTCTGCAAGTGGAAGTATTTCTCTTGATTCTAGCAGTGCCCTTGATTGGGCAACCCCCCTTCCATTGCCCAGAGCAAAAATTCACATCTGAATATGCTTACCCACACATGACATTGGTGCCTCATCCTTTAGAAATCCTTTCACGGATTTCTCTATTAATAATATGAATTGCAGACTGACACTGAGTCAGCATGTTGACTCCTCCTGGTACCCAGCTTCTGCATGCATAACAGCATGTGCTGAGTAAGAGATTTGGAGTTGCTTTAATTCCCTCCCTGTGGCTTTCACCTCAAGAACTGGCGTGCTCCACTGCTGTGACCTGATATGCCAGCACAACACAGCAGCCTTCTTGGGTTGCGGGACTCTAATTTTTTCAGTACCTTATCTTCTGTTTTGCCCTTGAACTACAGATATTGACTTTTTCACTTTTATGCACATTATCTTGAGAAATTCAAGGCTAAAGGATAACATTCCACAAGGCTGTCTCTGTGGGAGTTGGACTAGAGTAGGAAATGGAAGGGGTTGTGTTTGAGCTATATTTGTCCCCATAAATGCAAACTTTCTGGCACAGCGGGAGCACTTATCTTGGGGAGATTCAACATGATCCAAAAGATTTGGATTTTTTACTTTAAAAAAAAAAATCTGATATTAGGGTTGGGGAATTTATCTCAGTGGCAGAGAGCTTGCCTAGCATGAGCAAGGCCCCAAGTTCAGACCTCAGCTCTGAAAAAAAAAAGAAAAAAAAATCTGATATTTGTGAAGACATAATATACATGCTTGTTCTTTATAGTTAATGAAATAAGAAACCTATTGGGAGAAGGGATAATTGTCTTAATACAGGTTTATTGTTAAATATTTGGTAAGTATATATTAGTTTATTAAATACTGATCATTTTTCTTGTGTCCCAAAGTTTCAAGAAGTTGAAAATCAGATCCAAATGAAAATGGATGACCCTTTAAAAAGGTATAAATATCCTACTCAAAAAAAAAAAAAAAAAAAAAGAAAGAAAGAAACAAAACCCTTGACCTTCTGTATTATAGAAATCCTAGAAAGTGATAGAAGCTGGTGTAGGGGGTTGAAGAATTGTTTATGCATCCTGAGGATCAGTCTAGCGTCATCAGATCCACCCACATTGCCAAGAGTGTTTATCAATCACTCTTCCTAAAAGATCTTCGCCAGCTGGAGAACTGTCTGACTTGTAGTCCACAGAACTGTGCACTTCGACAGGCTTTTTGAGGTCATCTTGTCAAATACTTTTCCTGTGCAAGGCTTCCTCCCTGACGCTCTGACAGATGGTTTGCAGATTCACCCGTTACTCTAGCACCATCTCTGCCTAAACTTCCCCTGTCCCTGCTGCCCCACCGAGAATCAGACTGAATTATGCACCTACCCCATTCACAGATTGAAGCCCTAACCCCCAATGTGAAATAGAGCCTTTGAAGCAATAATTAAGGTTAAATGAGGTCATAAGGGCAATCAAGGCTCTAATCCAATCTGGCTAGCATCCTCAAAAGAACAAGAAGAGACACCAGGGAAGTGCATACACAGAGGAAAGGCCAGCTGAGGGCACAGCCAGAAGGCAGCTATCTGCAAGCTGAAAAGACTCAGGCCAGCACCTTGATCTTAGAACTCCAGACTACAAAATAATGAGTAAGTTAATTTCTGTTATTTAAGCCACCTGATCTTTGATATTTTGTATGACAGCTTGAGCTAAGATACCTTTCCTTTAGAATTTTCAGGCCTTCTACACAGTTGTCTCTTTGGTGATTTATATTGCCCCTTTTTTTTTAAAAGAGAGAGTTACAGATATATAGAGAGGGGGGAGAGAGGGAGGCAGAATCAATTTTATTTAGTTTTTCATGTGACTTTCGATGTTCCAACACTTTTTTGTGTACATGGTACTGGGGTTCGAACCCATATCCTCGCACGTGCCAGGCAAGCATCATAACTGCTGAGCCACTACTCCAGCCCCCATATTGTCCTATTTTTAATATTTTTTTAACCAGGGATTGAACCTAGGGGCATTCAACCACTGAGCCGCATCTCAGGCCTTTTTTTTTTTTAATCTATAAGAAACTATTTTTTATTGAGAAATTTATTTGTTGAACAATCATACAAATTTTTAACAAAATAATATAAAATGTATATAGATTCTGAGGATTAGATTTACCCCCAAGAGTGACCCTCAATTACCCTCCCTTCCCCTTCCCACAATATCTCTAAAAAAGTATTAGGTTGTGTAACATTACACCTTATCTGGATTTAACACATGATAATAGACCCCCTTTCTCAATGGCCAGGGTCTAGTTCCAGCCTCCACAGATGAGTGAAGACATTCCAGGCCTTTTTATTTTTTATTTTGAGACAGGGTCTCACTAAGTTGCTTAGGGCCTTGCTAAGTGGCTGAGGCTGGCTTTGAACTTGTGATCCTCTGACCTCTGCCTTCCAAGCTGCTGGGATTACAGGTGTCACCACCATGCCCAAGCTATTTTTAATCTTTATATCAGATTTAAGTCTATTTTCTTATTTAATGCCCCCTCATTCACACGTTGCTTCATCAGTGCATTTGTTTCCCAAAGTGCATCACCAATTCATCTGTTATCGTTTGGATCATGAATGTACCCCAAAGGCTCATGTGTTAAAGGTATGATCTTCAGGGTGGCTCTACACAGATGTGGTAGAACCTTTAAGAGGTGGGGCCTTAGTGGGAGGTCTTTATGTCTTCGGGGGTGTGTCCCTGGAGGAGACAGTAGGATCCTAGTCCCTTCCTCTTCCTGTCTGTTTTTGCTTCCTGCCCATGAAATGATCTGTTTTTCTCAATCATACTCCCACCATGATATATTGCCTTGTCATGAGTCCAAAGCAATAGGGCCAACTAATCATGGACCAGGCCCTCCAAAATTATGATCCCAAATAAATCTTTTCTCTTTATAAGTTTATTATCTCAGGTATTTTGTTATAGTGATGGAAAGTTCACTCACAAATTCATATGGAAAAACAATGTTATATAAGCCTCTATTATTCTAAAATGTCTACATTCCAGGTATCCAATAAATCTTAATCATTTAAATAAGTGATAATTACTAGTTTGCTAGTACTCCAGAATGACATGGGATTTTTATTTTTGTCTCAGTAATATTTTCTAATGTCACATTAGTTGTTATGTTTCCATTTAAATAGCAATTTGATACACATAAACCATTAGCTATAATAAGCTTCCTTCACAGAACATGCTAGATGTAAAGGTGAAGAAATATTAGAAGATGGACTTGCCAGTTCCAGGATGACAGGTCTTGGGCTTTACTTTATTCTAAATTTTTAAAAATCCCAGTATCCCAAACATTATTCTGAACAAATTGTACAGAAAGCCTAGCTAACCATGTCAACATCTTATTAGAAAACTTCCAACTACCCACATGCAGATGGGGGTGTAATCTGTCACAAGATTTCAGCCTCTGTGGTAATTCATTCCCTCACCCTATTGACACAAATCAAGGGCATTATCCTGTGATTGTAAACTTTGCAAACACTGATAAATCTGGTGCCTTAGTCCTTGTTTATGAAGAAACTATTGTAATGCCCACCATTTAATTTAGAATTAACTTCTGTGGCTGGACCAGGAATCTTTCCAACACTAAACAGATTTCTTACTTCCCCCAAATCTCACTCTATCTTCCAAAGTCAAGAGTTTAAGCAATATTAATTGAATTTTGCATAAAATAATTTAAAATTGACTCTTATGAGCTAGTATAGACTCAAGCTATGTTTTCTCAGGTCCTTAGATGTAGTAGACCAGCATCTGAAACCTCACAGCACAGAAGCCCCATGATGAATGGCTTAAACAACCTTAGTTGTCTGTTGCCATAACTCTTACAGAATGGATATATGGAATGATCTACTGAGCTGCCAAAGGATTTTAGTGATCTGATTTTGGGGGAGGAATTTCTAGGGTAATATACTTAAAAAAATTTCTTCTGATAAAGTCCTTTTCTGAGGACCAAAAGGAAAGAGAAAACTGAAGAGAACCAAATTTCTTGCTGTCATTAAATATAAACCTGAAAACAATAAAAAATTTTAAAGCGTATAGAAATAGGAAATAGCAATGTATCTATCTCAATATTTTGATTTATGCAATTTTTCATCTTTTTAAAAGTGCATAATGGCACACACTCATAGTAGGTATAAATAATAACAATGAATGTGTATCAGAGTGAAAAGCTCTTCACTTTTCCCTTGGCATCTCAGTTTCTATGTAAAATGTACTGTTAATACTTCATTGCATGACCTTCCAGATCCTTCTATAATACATATGCAAGTGTATTTCCCTAAATAGATTATGATGCATACTGTTTTCTGTTCTGTCTTTTTTAGTCAAAATTTTCTATTATTCTTTCCTTGCCTCTTCATATAAACCAACACTCATAGTATGTTAACCTATCTCGTACTAATTGATTCTGATATGTCACCATGGTATAATGTCTGTCAGATTGCAATACAAAGTTACTGCATACTTTTTTTTAGAGAGAGGAAGGGAGAGAGAGAGAGAAACAATTTTATTTATTTTTTCATCTGGCCTTTGTTTCTTTGACACTTAGTTGTGTATGTGGCATTGGGGTTTGAATAGGGTTCTTGCAAATGTCACGCAAATGCTCCAACCACTGAACCACCACTCCAGCCCCTACTGCATATTTCTTAATGTTTCTCCAGGTGAAATTCCTAATGTGGAATTGCTGGACCCAAAAGAATATCCAGCAATATATTGATAGATTCTGCTAAATTTTCATCAAAAATGTTGGAGCCATTTTTTGCATGTGCAGTACTGGAGATGAAACCCAGAAACTCATGCATACTAGGCAAGCACTCTACTATGAGGCACATTCCCAGCCACTAAGAATGCAGCAATTTAAACTCTCAAAGACAATATAAAACTACGCTAACTTGGTCAATCCTTCACCAACTTTGAACACCATAGATGGATATCATCTTTACAAATTTCTTATTTTTTATGGCATTTACAATTTCTTAAACACCACTAAAGCATGTGACAAAGAATTTTAAATTTTGGATTCTTAAGTTAATTCAGGCAGTAGGATCTTTAAAACAAGCAAAACCCTTTTCTTCTTTACTTAGGCCATCTCCTCTCCCAAATTTTTGAGGGCTGAGTCAGAATTCCTGATTTCTAAAGCTTCCACCTCAAGTTTCTGGGCTTCCAGTATAATACCACTTTTTCTGATGGCAATATGCTCTTGGGTGAGAAACACATTGAAATACTGTCACTCACCCTTTCCTGACATGCTAGAACTGATTCCGGCTGGAATGACAAGAGGACTAAGAAATTCGGTTCAGTCCTTTACTCCAGATGACACCAATTGATCCCCAGCCACAGATTTTGCAATGGAAGCTCCAAAAGGCTTTCTGGGTTCCCCAGGGACTGCAGAGAACTACCAATTTTACACACTTCAGCACCTGGACAGCTCCCCTCCCCATGCCTTAGAGGCAGAGGGTAGCGAATGCTTGTTGAGCCCTCTAGTGGTGGCTTTAGTTGTTGCACAACTTTTAAAAAATTCTTCAAATAATACATGAAAATAGTGTTAGAAAACCCAAACATCTTAAAAACCAGAGAGCAAATCTGCAAGTTCCCATTACTTTCTCCACCCCTACTCCCCCTTTCAGAGGTAATCACTGACAACATCCTTTACCAACATATTTTCTTTTGTGAAAGAATTCTTTCTGGACCCATTTGCTTTTAATTTCTGTCAATAAAATTCCTAAAAGACTTTTTAAAAACGCAGTACATATATCTCCTACAAACTCCTGTAACATGATATGGAGGAGTTTGTGACTATCTGTGTACTAGTATCAGACTGGTCATGGATCCTGCTTCTGCCACTTAATTATTTGACCTTGGCCAAATCACTTAACCTTAGCTTACTCATTTGTGAAGTAGGGATAATAGCAGCGTGTGCCTCAGAAATGTTTTGGAGAAAAAAAACAGCAAAAATATAGGTAACCATTCAGTAATTCTTAGCTGCTATTATTACTACCACTGTTAATTATACTTTAGTTGGCACATAGTATTCTGCAGAGTTGTAGACTGAATTGAATGTTTGTGCTCCTGCATGGTCATATGTTGAAATCCTAACTCCCAATATGGTAGAAGAGAAAGGTGGGTACTTTTGAAGAGGGTGAAGTCATAAGGGTGGACCCCTCTGCTTCAGTCCTCTTAAAAAACAAAACCCCAGAAATCTCTCTTGCCCCTTTTCTCCATGTTGCAAGAAGATGGTACTCTATATGAACCAGGAAAGGGACCCCACCCGTCACCAAATCTACTGGCAACTTGATCTTGGACTCTTCAACATCCATAGCTGAGAGAACTAAGTGTTTGCTTTTTAAGTCACCCAGTCCATATTGTTTTTGTTATAGCAACCCAAAGAGACTAAGACCCATAGTATGAATGTATTATAAATTGTCTCAGTTCTATTTTTAACAGTTGCCGAATATTATGACATATGTATTTAACATTGTTTCCCTTTTTTCTAACTTTTTTTTGAGAGATTCAATTTTTATTGAGTTTTTCACATGGCCTTCGTTGCTCTCGCACTTAGTTGTGTATGTGGGTGCTGGGGTTTGAACCCGTGTACCTGTGCATGCCGGGCAAGCACTGTAACCACCAAGCCACCGCTCCAGCCCTAACATTGCTTTCTTAACTAAATGTGTTAGATCCTAAGGGAATTTTTACTTTTTGTTATAAAAACACTGCAAGGAATAACTTTATAACCAGATTATGTTGCATATCTATCATATTTCTTCTTTTTTTGTGTGTGGCGCTGGGGATTGAACCCAGGGTCTCACACATACTGGGCAAGCACTCTACCACTAAGCTACAACCCCAGATTCTTTTATTTATTTTGAAACAGCTTTGCTAAGTTGCCCATGCTGTCCTCAAATCTGTGATCTTCCTCTTAGCCTCCCAACAGCTGGGATTACAGATGTGTACTACTGTGGCTGGGTCTATCATATTTCTGTAAAATAAAGCCCTAAAAGTGGAATTTCTCAGTTAATCTTTCCTAGAATGCTGAGGTGGGAAACCTTAGCCCTTAAAATTGTCATGTCACCTTGAAATAGAGAGAGTCTACAAAAAGTAGAGAAGACCCCAGGGAGTCACCCCTCTGCTCTGTGGGATTCTTTAGTCCTGCAAGAATGAGTGCTCTATCACTCATCTCTTTCTCCCATAGCTCTAATCTCTTTGTCCCCAATGAAAAACAAGTTTTTAGTATCTTGTGCCATGACTTCCATCTGTATAACCAAAAGCACTGTGAAATTAATCATCCTTACTGATTTTGGGGCCAAGTCATCATTTCAGCCATTTCAACAGAGCAGCAACCAATTGACATTGTATGCTATTTTGAAGATAATTAACACAATAAGCCTAATCCTTCTGAAAATCATTTGGAAGGAAGGGATGGAAGGATGAGGATAGCAAGGCTGTAAGTAGAGTAGTAATGTAGTAGTTGGTAAGTGTGTACAGGAGCCTTTCCCCTTTTAGTCAATGGTATCTGTTGGGTATCTGCAAAGGATCTGTCACTGGAAATCAAAGAGGAGAGGTTTAACACAACTCTCTTCTTCAGTAACTTCATTACATTTGAACAATTAAGACAAATGTACAGAAAACAATTTGAAAGACATAGAATGGCATATATATTCAGGTGCTAAGTGGAAGGTACAAAATGTAATTTAATCCTCTCCACCACCCTGCAAAATAGAGATTATCCCCATTATATTATTAAAGAAGAGCACACAGAAGCCAAACAATTTGCCCATGTCTCAGGTCATGTGGAGAAGGCTCAGGGCTATGCCCACATTTACTGGACCCGTTCGTTGAACCATCAAACTTCACTGCTTCCAAACAAAGAGGACACCACTAAGGGGAAAAAAATCAAGATACATTATATAAACAAATGAGACTTGAGCCTGACCCCTCAATGGCTAATGAAAGTGGGATAGGCAGAAAGTAACAGGTAACCCACCCAAGGATGGAAGAAAGCATGATCAATCGTCCAAGGGGAGAAGAAGCCTAACACAAGAGGGCAGAGGGAGGGAAGGCTGATTGACAGGAAGAAACAAGAAATGAGTAGGATGGGGCTGGAACAGTGGCTCAGCGCTTGAAGCACTTACCTGGAATGTGCAAGCACCTGGGTTCGAACCCCAGCACCATGTACCCAACTAAGTGTCTGGGGAACAAAGGCCAGGTCCAAAAAATAAATAAAATTGATTCATTCTCTCTCTCTCTCTCTCTCTCTTTCTCTCATATACAGAAAGAGAGAGAGAGAGAGAGAGAGAGAGAGATGCACATCTCTCTCTCTCTCTCTTGTAAAAAAAAAGAAAGAAAGAAATGAGTAGGAAGAAGGAGCCGATGAGAATGATCTTGAAATGTGACATAGGAGGGTGGAGAAAGTCCAAACAAAGTGTGTTGAGCAACAGGAAACCATGAAGGTTTATGAGCATGGCAGTGATATCAAAGTCACAGTTTAGGGCTGTGGGAATATCTGAGAGGTAGAGTGTGTGCTTAGCATGCACAAGGCCCTGGGCTGAATCCCCAGTAACAACTCCACCCCCAAAAAAGTTTGGTTCTTCACCAGGAGCAACTTTGACCCTCAGGGAACACGTGACCATATCTAGAAACAGATTATCACAACCCCAGAGGTTGATACTGGTATCCACCAGCTGGAGGCCAGAGATGCTGCAAAACAACATAAAATGAACAGGACAGCTCCTCACAACAATGAATCATCCAGCTTAAATGACGGTCCTGATGAAGTTGAGAAACACTGGTTTAGGAAGATAGTCTGAAGATAGTCTGGCAGTGGCTGTCAAATGGGTAGAAGCAAATGGATGGAAGCAAGGAGCCCAGGGAAGATATTCTGTCATGGAAACAGGAATGAGATGAAGGTTTTAAAGGGGGAATGACAGGGCTGGAGCAGTGACTTAGTGGTTGCAGTACTTGCCGGGCATGCACATGTACACAGGTTTGAACCCCAGCACCATGTACACAATGAAGTGTCAGAGCAACAAAAGCTACAGGAAAAACTAAATAAAAATTGATTCTCTCCACCCCCTCATTGTCCCTGTGTTTTTCTAAAAAATTTTTTTAAATTAAAAATAAATAAATAAAAATAAAAGGGGAATGAATGGGAAGTAGAAAATCCTTTGAGTAGTTCAAAAGAAAAAGGAAAATGCAATTGTAGTCCCTATTCTAAAAAGTTTTCTCTGAAATGTTGGGAAACTGAGGTTGACTTTTTCCTCTTTCAAATCATCTAAGGACATCTTATTTTTAATGAACTAAAAAATTGTAAATGATATTCAACTAATAAAATTCCCACCTTGCAGGTGTAGGGTACAAAGTTTTACTTTATCAACAACATTTTCTTTCTTTTTTTTAAGAGCAGAATTTGAAGCAAATTTGGCAAAATGTTAACATCTGTTAAATTTGGATGGTGGGTACATGCGTGTCTGTCATATTATTTTTTGCATGTTATATATACTTAGACGTTTTTATGATTAACAAAAAACAGGGTGGGGGAAGAAAGGAAAATGCCTTGGCATGATACAATTATCATAGTTTTCTTTAGAATTTTTATTGCTACCTACAAATGTCACTTTTTCAATTAAAGAAGTTACATGTGAACGTATGCTTATTGTAAAAACTGACTAAATAATATAGTAAGAAATAGAAATTCCTCTTTCATTTTTCTTCAATCCTTTTCTTCTCTCCTTAGGTAACTACCTATAAATTTTAGCCAATAGATATCCAGACCTTTTTCTTCATATTTATAAAAAGGAAGAGAAGGAAGAAAAGCTATGTGATATCTAGATATTTCTCCACCTAACCTTCTATTTTATACCACATATGTAACATGCTTTTTGCATTAATACATTTCCGAGGGTTGCCATTCCAGATCAATTCAAAAAGATCTGTCTCTTTGGGTCTGGAGAGGTGGCTCACTGGTAAAGCACTTGCCTGGCATGTGTGAGATCCTAGGTTATATCTCCAGCATCACATACACAAATAAAGGCAAAATGAAAACCAGATGAAAAATGAATTAACTGTCTCACTCTCTTTCTTAAAAAAGAGCCTACCATTTATTTATTTATTTATTTACTTACTTACGTATTTTAAAGAGATAGAGAGCTAATCTTTTTCATTTGGATTTTGTTTTTCCTTTATTTGTATATGTAGTGCGAGGGAATCAAACCCAGGTCCTCATGCGTGCCAGATAAGTGCTCTACCACTGAGCAATCTCTCCAGCCCCCTGCCTCCTGCTTTCTACTTCTTTGAACTATTTGGTAGTATGGGTATACCATAATTTTTTTTTTTTACTAAGATTGCTGTTTATTTAGGGTGATTTCAGTATTTTTCTATTTCAAACAATGCTAGAACACAGAACTTTGTGTTCATATGTAAGGATCTCTTGTAGGGAAGAGTTCTAGAAATAAATTTCTATGTCAGAGGGCATGTGCATTTCTAATTTTGACACACTGCAAAGATTGTACCCCCTAAAACAGCATATGGGACATCTTTTTCCCTAAACACTTACTGATGCTCTGCACAAACTCTGAAAGTTTTGCCATAATTGTCAAAGCAACATTTAGAAATCTACTCCACAGATACACACATACATGAACTCATGAGTGTACTGTTTATGGAAAAATACTTTAAAATAGTTCTACCAATAGGGAAACATTTAAATATACTATGGTACATCTTTGCAATTAAATTCTATACATCTATGAAAAGATAATGAGCAAGCTCTCCACTGTTCCCACAGGGAAAGCTCTTGAAGGTAGAGGAACACATAAGTATGCAGAGCAAATTATACAGTGCCCAAACATCTGTGCATAAAGGTGGCAACTGTACACATTTTCCCCTATGTACATTAAGTGTCTCTGCAGAATTACACAAGACATGGATAACATTGGTTGTATTATGGGGGAAATAAAGTGAGATGTGGGATAAAGGTGAAAAGGGAACTTTTCATGTACACTTTTATACCTCTCCTCATGTTTATTGTTGAGCTATTTGAATGTACTACATATTCAAATAATTTATATAAAATGAATTAAAACATAAACAACTACGAAATGATAGATTAAAAAGTGCTCTCCATTGCTATTTTAAGAATGTGGTTTTCAGGGCTGGAGCGGTGGCTTGGTGGTTACAGAGCTTGCCCAGCATGCACAACTACATGGGTTCAAACCCCAACACCCACGTACACAACTAAGTGTCAGAGCAATGAAAGCCGTCTGAAAAACTCAATAAAAATTGATTCTGTCTCTCTCTCTCTCTGTCTCTCTCTGTCTCTCGCTCGCTGTCCTTCTCTCTTTAAAAAAAAAACAAAAAACAAATGTGGTTTCCTCAGGAACAAGACAAGGTTGTCCACTCTCACCACTTCTACTCAATATAGTTCCAGAAATATTAGCCAGAGCAAACAGGTAAGAGAAGGAAATCAAAGAAATACAAATAGGTAAAGAAGAAGCCAAACTATTCTATTTGCTGATGATATGATCCTATATCTAGAAGATCCAAGGAACTCCAGCAGAATATTTCTAGAACTTATAAACAAATTTAGTAAAGTTGCAAGATATAAAATAGGCACCCATAAATCAACAGCTTTGCACTACTCTCTGAATCACCTGAGGAATAAATCAGGAAAGTTATCCCATTCACAATAAAACTCTAGAGCTCTACAATGAAAACTATAGAACACTGAAGAAGAAAACTGAAGAAGCCCTTAGAAGATGGAAAGACATCCCATGTTTTTGGAGAGGCAGAATTAGTATTATCAAAATTGGCATACTACAAAAAGTGTTATACATATTCAGTGCAATCCGCATCAAAATACCAATTACATTTTTCACAGAATTGGAAATAAACAATTATTAAATTTATTTGAAAAAATAAGAGGCCCAGAACAGCCAAAGCACTACTAAATGAGAAAAGTGAGGCAGGAGTCACCATAATACCTGATCTGAAACCATACTACACAGCTATAGTAAGAAAAACAGCATGGTATTGGTATCAAAATAGATTAGAAGATCAATGGAATATAACAGAAGATGCAGAGACAAATCCACAAACTTATAGCCTTCTGATATTGATAAAGGAGCCAAAAATACATCTTGGAGAAAAGACAGCCTCTTCAACAAATGGTACTAGGAAAACCAGATAGCTGTATGTAAAAAACAAAACAAAACTAGATTCTTATCTATCACCCTGCACAAAATTCAAATCAAAATGAATCAAAGACTTAAGAATCAGCCCAGAAACCTTATAACTGCTAGAAGAAAACATAGAGTCAATACTATATCATATAGGAATTGGAACCAACTGCCTTTAATGATACCCCCAAAGCACAAGAAATACAACCGAGAATCAATAAGTGTGACACCTTAAAGTAAAGAGCTTCTGCACAGTTAAGGAAATTATTAAGACTGTAAAGAGAGAATCTTCAGAATGGGAGAAAATCTTTGCCAGCTACACCTCTGATAAAGGACTAATATCCAGAATACACAAAGAACTCAAAAAACTTAACACCGAAAAAAGCAAATAGCACAAGGAACAAATGGGCACAAGAACTAAACAAAAATTTCTCAACAGAAGAAACACAAATGGCCAACAAATATATGAAAAAATGTTCAACATCTCTAGCAATAAGAGAAATGCAAATCAAAGCTACATTTAGATTTCATCTCACTCCAGTTAGAATGACAAAGATCAAGATCTTGAACAAAAATAAATGCTGACAAATTAATATAATTAAAATGGCCATTTACAGATTCAATGCAATCCCCTTCAAGATACCAATGACATTCTTCATGGATACAGAAAAAGCAATTTTCAAATTCATTTGGAATAACAGGAAACCCAGAATATTCAAAACATTACTAAGCAAGAAAGAGGAAGCAGGAGGTATCATAATTCCTGACCTGAAATTATACTATGGGGCTATAGTAACAAAAACAGCATGGTATTGATATCAAAACAGACATGAAGAATAATGGAACAGACTAGAAGATACTGAGACAAACCCACATATCTTTAACCATCTGATATTTGACAAAGGGGGCAAAAATATAGTAGGGAGGAAAGATAGCCTGTTCAACAAATGGTGCTGGATGAACTGGAGAGCCATACGAAGACAACTGAAATCAGATCCCCATCTCTCACCCTGCACAAAAATCAAATCAAAATGGATCAAAGAGAAATTAAACCAGAAAGCATATAATTGCTAGAAGAAGAAATAGGATCAATACTCTACAACATTGGTGTAGGCACTGCCTTCCTTAACAAGACTCCCATAGCTCAAGAATTAAAGTCAAGAATAAATGAGTGGGATGTCATTAAACTGAAACCCTTCTGCTCAGCTAAAGAATTAATCAAGAGGGCTGGAGTGGTGGCTTGGCGGTTACGGTGCATCGCAAGTACGTAAGTTCAAACCCCAGCACCATGTACCCAACAAAGTCTCAGAGCAACAAAAGGCACATGAAAAACTAAATAAAAATTGTTTCTCTCTCTTAAAAAAAAATTAGTGAAGCGTGTCAAGAGAGAACCTACAGAATGGGAAAAAAATCTTTGTCTGCTAACCCTCCAACATAGGGCTAATATCCAGAATATACAAAGAACTCAAAAAACTGAACACCAACACCACAAATAATCCAAACAATAAATGGGCTAGGGAACTAAACAGAAGCTTCTCAATGGAGGAAATCCAAAAAGCCAATAAATATACAAGAAAATGTTGTACATCACTAGCAATCAGAGAAACACAAATCAAAGCTTCACTGAGATTCCACCTCACTCCTGTCAGAGTGGCAAAATATGAAGAATATGAATAATAATAGATGCTGGAGGGGTTGTGGGCAGAAAAGAACACTATCACACTGTTGGTGGGACTGCAAGCTTATATAACCACTCTGGAAAGAAGTGTGGAGACTCCTCAAAAAAACTAGGGTTGGGGGGTTGGGGATTTAGCTCAGTGGCAGAGTGCTTGCGTAGCATGCACAAGGTCCCCCGAGTTCGGTCCTCAGCCCTAAAAAAAAAAAAAAAACTAGGGTTGGAATCACATTAAAACCCAGTTATCCAACTCCTGGGTATTTTCCCAAAAGAACTAAAATTAGCATACTAATTTTATGAGACATGGTGATATCAATGTTTATAGCAGCTCAATTTGCAATAGCTGAAAGTAATGGAACCAACCCAGATTCGCCTTGCTGGATGAGTGGATTAAAAAACCATGATGTGTATATATATATACATGCACAATAGAGTTCTACTCTGCTATTAGAATGATATTATGGCATTTGCAGCCAAATGGAAGGAGGTGTGAAAAAATATGCCGAGTGAAATATCCCCTACACAGAGACTTAAGGGCCAAATGCTTTCTCTCATATGTGGAAGCTAGAGTAAAATCTAAGACAGGTTGAAAGCTAGCTAAGCTCAAAAAATAAACTCAACATAGGTGGATTTTCACGTAAGAAGGGGGAACCATAACTATGAAGGTGGAGGGAGAAGGAAGGGAGATAGGGAGGGGAGGGGGCAGGGAAGAGGGAGAGGCAGGGAGGGGAGAGAGGGGTTGGGGGGTTATCAATGCAACTGGAAACTCTCAACTCCCATGAGAAGCCCAACTTATACACAGGTGGGCAGAGAAGCTCAGAAAAATTTAAAAAAACTAATACACATGTATATTCTAATTTCTATCTATAACATGGGGGTAAAGCAGAGTAGACATTAGAGCTGGGAGTGGTCGAATGCAGATCCTGGACTAGGATTGGCCTTAACTTACTTTGTCAATACCCATGTATGCATGAATACGTAATAAGAATTCCCTCCAATATGTATGACTATGTTGATTGACTAAAAAAATAATAAATAAATAAATCAAAGAAAAAATGCTGACAAGATTGAGGGGAGAAAGGGACATTTTTACATTGTTGGTGGTACTGACAACTAGTTCAACCACTCTGAAAAGCAGTAATGGAGATTCCTCAAAAAATTAGGGATGGAACCACCATAAGGTTCAGCTATCCCACTCCTGGGGATCTTCACAAAAGACCTAAAATCAGCATCCTACAGCAATATAGCCACATCAATGTTTATAACAGCACAATTCACAATAGCTAAATCATGGAATCAGCCCAGATACCTATCACTAGATGAATGGATTAAGAAATTGTGGTATATACACACACAATGGAGTTCTACTCAGCTCTTAAAAAGAGTGAAATTATGGTTTTCGCTGACAAATGGATGGAAATGGAGAATATCATGCTAAGTGAAATTAGACAGACTCAGAAACTCAAAAGTCATATGATTTCTGTGCAATGGTGCACGCCTATAATCCCAGCAGTTCATGAAGCTGAGGCAGGTGGATCACAAGTTCAAAGCCAGTCACAGCCATGTAGCAAGGCCTTACACAACTTAGTGAGACCCTGTCTCAGAAGAAAAGAATAAAAAGGGCTGGGCTATTGCTCAATGGTTAAGCACCCCTGGGTTCAATCCCTGGTGCCAGAAAATAAATAAATAAATAAATAAAACTAATAAAAGCTGCAATACCATTTCTATTGTGTCCTGGGGAGGAGAAAAAAGTTTTATTATGAAAACAGAATAGATGAAATATTATTTAATTTTAATACTAATTTCATTAAAAAAAATAAACCATGGATGTCAAAGAGTATTACCACTACCAGAACAATTTATGTATTAAAATGTAGTTCATGGGGCTAGAGCAGTGGCTCAGTGGTTGAAGCACTTGCCTGGCATGTGCAAGGACCCAGGTTTGAACCCCAGCACCACATACACAACTAAGTGTTGGAGAAACAAAGGCCAGATGAAAAAATAAATAAAATTGATTTTCTCCCTCTCTCTCTCTCTTCCTCAACTTCTTTCTTTAAAAAGAATAAAAATGTAGTTCATGAAGGAAAAGGCTACTTTTCAAAAGCTGAAATGTACTACTCACACAGGAGTGAGGTGAACTGACATGGTTTAAGAATAATAAAATAAAACCCATATTCTCAGGTTTCTGGAAACATTCTGAGGTTTCTAAGATTTGCACCAATTCTATTTTATCTAAAGTTCAACTTTGAAACCACAGGACTCCACTGTTTCCTAAACCTGAATATACTACAAAACAATTCTTAAATCTTTAAAATGTCACATTTCTAGGTAACTTTGCTTTTCGCAGGTGAGTGTGCTCACCATTGCTGCTTCTAGCAACCAGTTGTGTGTGTGTGTGTGTGTGTGTGTGTTCTTTTTACTTTCTCCAAAATAAATCTTTTTAGGTTGTCTAAATAATTGAAAATATGACTTTCCTGTTCTTTTAGATCACCTTGCATTGAAATGGATTTTTTTTAAAAAGGAGCTCTTATCCTTTTGGGCCCAGCAGGAACTCTTTATATTTAAAAATCACGGGCACATGGCACGAATTTCACCTGCCACCCAACTTTCTCTTCCATGTGGAGTCAGACACCGATATTTAGAATCCTACATCCAAGTAAATAAAGATAAACTCTCTTTGGAGATGTTCCACTTTGATATTGATCTTTGCCTACATGAATTTTCATCTTTAAAATTTCTAAAGGGTTCTTAAGCACAGCTCCATTCAATAAACAACATTTTCCCAGTTCTCCTTGCTAAGCCTCCTCTGGAGGTAAGTCTAAGCATAAATTGGATTTTATTTTATTTTTTTTAAAGAATAAAAGGTTGTTTTAATAGCATTCAGGTATTCATTTGTAAAGACAGCATCAATTGAGACTTATTTGCACCTATGGCTAATCCATTATAAACAAAAGCCAATCTTAAAAACACAATTCCAGAAAAAAATGTAGTTCTGCCAAGAGCAGATAAAACAGCAAAAGGACTTCACAGGCTCTGCTGTACCAAACACATGGAAAGAAAAATTGATTTTATACTGTAGGTCTATACAAATAAATAAGTAAACCCTATTTCTTTTCTTGTATATATGCTTAGGTTTCTTACACATATAACAAAATGCTCCCTTTCATTCTCTTCAATAGAATGAACTCCTTAGAAAAATGCTGAAAAGAGTTAATAATCAACTCCAAAGTTTTATGCTTATTTTTCTTTCTATCAATTTCCTGACATATTTAATCTAAGTAGGAAAATCTTTTCAGCAAATTGATCGCACGCATCTCCAAGTGTCTTGAAGAGCTCTGACAAGTCCCATATATCCCAGGTTGCTTTGGGTTTCCCATCTCCTCTGTGCTTCAAACCCCCATGCAGATTTCTTCTTTTTTCGAGCAGCCTGTGAGTTTTCTGCCTCCTTTTTGGCTTTTACAAATGCGTGGCAGGCAACTGCTTTGGCAATTTTTACACCAAGCTCTCAGGTAGCAAGCTGGTTGCTGAGTTCCTCAGCCTTCTCAGCATCCCACTCATCCACAGCCTGGTCTATCCTCTTTTCAAGACCTGACTTGTCAACATTTTTTCTTTTTAAAGGGGGGCTCAAGTGCTGAATAAGCTTCTTCCACGGGCTTTCATCTAAAGACTGCTCACTATGAGTTTCTTTTTCATTCTTCAATTTATCTATTGTGGAGCACTTTCTCTTTTTCCCTCTGAATCCTGAGGTTGAGGTTTTCTGTTCAGAATGTTTCTTATGCAATTCTTGAAATTTATTCCACAAATGTATGGGGATTCCAGAAGGGCACTCTTCATACGCATCTGCATTGTTCTCTGTTTCTGTTTCTGGTACATCTGCTGGGAAGTCTGAGATTTCTGTGTCTCTACCGGTCCCATCCTAGTTATCTTCCTGTAAGTTAAGTTCAGATTTCCCCAGTGTGGCTTCATCTTCAGAATTGGACTCAACATCACTTTCATTTAGCCTAGGAGGCAGCATTCCACTCCACATTTTTTCTTCTTGGATCTTAAATGCTACGTGCCTCCCCAAGGAACAGCGGCAAGGGCTCCCACTAAATCACTGCAGAGTGGCGGTCTGTGCTCTCAGCACCCCTGCAGAGTCATCTCAGCTGCCCTAAACAGTGCATGCTTTTCCTCAACAGACTTCAAAGAGTTATCCATTTTTTGTGGCTTTTTGGACTTTCTTAAAATGACCTGTAGGTCCCTCTGAGATAGGATTAAGAACTGTCCTCAATCATACTTGCCTGACATAATCTGAGTGTACTAGCCAGGAAGCAGCCACCTTGCGTCCATCTTAAGACCCCGCCAACATCATAAATTGGATTTTAAAAGCAACTCCCATTTAAAGAGATCTGTTTGTAAGAGCAGCAAAAATTAAAAAGTCATGTGTAAGAGCACTAAAAACACCATCTTCCGCTCAACCCAGAGATTATCTATTTTCTGTGTAACACATCTGTTCTGATAAAATTTCTCCCAATATGTATGCTGTACTATAATGGCAGTTAAAGAGATGGTAAAGTTGATTTGAACAGGATAGTGAAAGTATCAATAAGCAAGTTTCTATTGAGTCTGAAAGATAAAAATACTAAAAATTAGTAGATTCAGTGCTCACTGCTAATTGAATTTATCTCTAGATTACCCCTTACACAGGATTGCCAGATAAAATGTATGGCAGCTACTATGTGGGAATTATATTGCTTTACTTAACTATATGTAAAGTGGGCGATAGATGACATTCATTGATTTTCTGGAATAGATAGCATCTCAACAGCATGTTTGTAACAAACTATTTGAAAGGATAAAATTCAAAGAAATAAAGTAATTTATACTTCAGGTGGGGTGGTGGATGGCTATTGTTTGAGTTGCTGTCTGCCTCAGACTCTTTTTACATATAATTGTTATCAACAGGTATTAGTATCCATATTTTAGACTTGGGAAAACAGTCTCAATACTGAGTCATGCAAAGGCCCTCGGCTGATGACTAACTGCTGAATCGTGTCACTTTGTCACCTACTTTACTCCACCAGTTTTATTAACCTTCTTTCCAGGTTCAGCAAACTCGTCAGTGACTTCTTGGACTTCAAAACTTTATGTTGATTTAGGTCTTCATCCTTCTAGCAAGGAACCAGACTCCCTCGATAATTTCATTTCAGGCCATTTGCCTTCAAGCTCACAAATGAGGAGGGGACTATATCAATATGTCTGCTAATTCCTTCGTTAGTTTGCAGATTTGAGCTGCATTCAGTCTCTGGTGACAGAAAAGGCACTTCCAATCCTACACTGTTGTTTATGGAGAAAGGATGAAAAGTACAAAGAATGTGCCAATCACATGCCTTTACCAGTCAAGAAGACGTGGGTGAGCTGTCATGAAGGAGAACCTTCCCTACAGACTTCAGCTTGGACCTCAGTCTCCTTTGTAATCGAGTACTCCAGGCAAATCAATCAATTCAAATTGGCAAGTGAGGGGCTGGTGCAGTGGCTCAGCGGTTCTGGTGTTTGCCTCACGTGCATAAGGATGTGGGTTTGAACCCCAGTACCATGCACACAACCAAGTGTAGGAGCAACAAAGACCACATGAAATACTAAATAAAATTCTCTTTCTCTCTCTCTCTCTTTCTCACTGTCTCTCTCTCTTAAAAAAAAAAAAATTGGCAAGTGAGATGAAATCTATTTATCATCATTAACATAGGAAAACCACCTGTAAGTTTACTTGATGTGGAAGCCTTTCTTAATTAGCAAAATCCCTGAAATCCTGAAAATTTTGTCCAAAAATAATAACTTCTGAGTATACACAGCTGGAATTCAAAGAGTCTTATGTAAGTCAAAATTTAGCTCATAATCAAGAAGAATTTGTAACTAAATCAGAGCATTGGCTAAATAGGCACTGATGTTTACTTTAAATGTGACCATGGAAGCAATCTAGGGCCACTTCCCCAAAACGAAGTTCTCTGAGAACTCAAATTCTTTGTCTGCTTTTGTTGAGCTGTGGGATTTTAGTGTACTAAATGCAATTCAGGATCAACCAATGAAACAAAGGAGTTGTAAAAAAAAAAAATCATCTGATTATAAATCCAGGGAGATTAAATTTTCTTTTCTCTCAAAGAGTATTTTAAATATTTATTCATTTCTGGAGTGCCAACATACTGAGTACTCTCCAACTCCCTTTCTGTCACATTCATTGGTGCTGGTGATGGCAACAGTGATCATGACAGAGAGAATCTCCCCTCAGGGTGCTTAATAAAAGAGTCTTCCCTCGTTTATGCTCCCCTGGCCACCAACCACCTGCTGGGCAACTAAGCCAGGGGCCAAGAGAGGAGGTCAACAAATTTCCCACCTTGTTTGTTAGAGATGCTGCTTCAAATAGCTCCAAAAGCTTCCTGATACCTCTTTTTGAACCACATGGTGCATTTAACAGATAGGTTAATATAGTTTAAAAAAATCCTAAGCGCAAATATGATCTTTCAAGAATTGGTAAAAACCTTGATGGAGAACTCCACTGTAATTCCTTGAAAGCTTATTTTATTATAAATGGAGGGTAGGAGACCTATACTCGAACATTTGGAAAGTTTTCCTCCACATCACTTAAAAGAGAAAGAACCAAAATAGGGGAAAATGTGAATATGTGTTAAAAAGTGGGAGGAAGTTAGAGAAGTCAATACTGCGTTTATTCCCGACAGCCAGCCTAGTGCATGGTGCAAAGTAGGCACTTGATAAATATTTAAGGAATGAATAAATGAATAAGCAAACAACTGATTGGGAGACTATGGAATTATGATCACTAGATTCCACTGTCTATATTTATCATTTCCATTTTGCCTTTGCATCTGATCTAAAATTGCACTGCTTCAGTGCTTTCTCTAACAATTTCAATGCACAGAACAATTTCTCTGGGCATTCCTGAGCTTAGGTGATTTTCTCGTTGACATTTTAATACTTATCTGGGGGGCGGGGAGCTTCCCTGCAACTTTGAAGGATGTTTTAACCCAGAAAAAAAACATTTTGGCATTTTGGTTTTATATTTAGGGGCTGTAATAAATAAAAGGCCGACTTTTTGAAACATGGTCCAATCTAGAAGAATATAATGGAACAAGACACTTTGTCCAAACCTTGGTCATCTGCGTTAGAGGAAGATGGATCCTGGCCAGCACTCTCCTGACACATTGGCCTCCAGAACAAAGAAGGAATTATCCCCAAGTCCTCAGCCTGATCATCCATTTGTACCCACGTCCTCCTGGAAAGAAAAGAACTGTTGTGGACTGGATGTTTATGCGTCCTCAAAAATTATGCATTGAGGGGGCTGGAGCGGTGGCTCAGCAGTTTTGACAGTTGCCTGGCATGCACAGGGATGCAGGTTCGTACCCCAGCACCATGCACACAATGAAGTGTCTGAGCAACAAGGGCTAAATGAAAAACTAAATAAAAATTGATTCTTTCTTTTTCTCTCCCTCTCACTGTCCCTCTCTCTTAAAAAAAAAAAAAAAAAATTATACATTGAAATCCTAACATCCGGGCTGGGGATATGGCTTAGTGGTTAAATGCCTCTGGGTTCAATCCCTAGTACCAAAGGAAAAAGAAAAGAAAGAAAGAAAGAAATCCTAACCTCCAATGTGATACTATTTGGGGGGGAAAGACTTGGGAAGTTAATTAGGTCACAAGAGTGGAGCCTTCATGAATGTGATTAGTGCCATCTGAAGAAAAGTTCAGAGAGGTAGCTAGCTTGTTAGCAACCAGTGTGCTCTCAGCACATTGAGAAATGGGAGCCTTTGCCCCAGAAGAGGACCCTCTCTAGAACTCAACCATACTGGCATCCTGATCTTGGACTTTCAGCTTCAAAAACTGTCCAAAATAAATTCCTGTTGCTTATCACATATCCAGTCTATGATTCTTTGTTATAGAAGCCCAAACTGACTAAGGGAACAGACAGACTTCTGCTGTTACTTCCTAGTGAGTATTCTTGCTCTGTGAGGTGAAGGCACCCTGATTGTCCTTTGAATATGCGGAACCCATTGAAAGATAGACTGTGAATCACAGCCAGAAATGCTTCGGTGCAGTAAGACCAACCACATGTGCTCTCCTTAGAATCTGAATCATTAACTATAAACACAAGAACAAAAAATGTTCATACGCAATTATTTCAGTAGTGCTTCCTGATGTTCTTAGTTCCTGATTCCTAGATTCCAGAGCCCAGCCAGATTCTTATCCTTTGAACTACCTCATATCTTTCCATTAAAGCCTGGTTTTGTGGGGCTGGAGTGGTGGCTTAGTGGTTACAGTGCTTGCCTGGCACACACGAGGACTTGGGTTCGAACCCCAGCACCATGAAATGTTGGAGCGATGAAAGTCACATGGAAAACTAAATAGAAATTGGGTTTTTTTTTCTCTCTCTCTCTCACTGTCCCTCTCTCTTTAAAAAAAATAAAATAAAAACACCGTGGTTTTGCTTTTATTTTTGTGTTTTACTTATATTGGCCAGAATCAGTTGATTTTATTGCTTACAATCAGAAAATTCTCCTTAGATTGAACCTAAGGTTGCTACTGCTTTCAAGTTCCAAGTCACTGAAATCTATGTGGCAGCCTGAGGTGAAGGTAGAAGGTGGTTAGACTTACGTGGGCCCAATTGCACCATAAGAAATAGAACAGGGGAATGCCTACTTTCACCACTTTTTTCTAACATAGTACTAGATGCCATAGCATTTTCCCCCGAGCTTAAGTCAGTGGAAAGGCAAGTCCCCCTGGAGGAGTCATTGAGATCTGATTTGGGGTTTTCAGTAGCAACGAAAGCCTCCAGAGCAGGCAGCTCAATCCAAGCCACAGCTCTTCCCACTATAGTAAACATGCCAAGTGTTGGCTTTGGCAGGAGTTGCAGGAGGAAGAGCATCACGAAGTGCAGGCATGGGTGGCCATTCAGTGTATCCTTGAGCTCTCATGGAAGCAAAACAATTATGGAGTAGCTAGCATGTGAGGCAGTGGCTTGGAAGTCCATGAGACTCCAATGGGCATACTCAGATTCCACACATGAGATCAGAGCCCTCAGAACCAGCCCTGGGGACCTTGAAGCAACTAGGGAAAGAAACCCTAGATCAACAAAAAGGAAAAACAGAAGTTTAGTTTTTTTGTTTGTTTGTTTTTGCGCTCTGCTGAGCTTGCTTTGATGCAGGATATAGAAACAGAAATATCTACTTGGCACTAGTTTAATAGGTTGGAGTTCAAGAGGAAGAGCAGAAGGGGCTTGCAGGTGTAGCTTAGTGGTAGAGCACTTGCCCTAAGTTTAATCCCCAGCTCCACAAAAACGAATGTCAGCTCTGAAGATGTGGATATAGGTTAGAGGTGAAGCCATGGAAATGGATGGTGTGCTCCAGAGAAAGCATCAGAAGAGGAAAGCAAAAAAATTAAGGCGAGAAATCTAGGCAACTGCAAAATTTGGGGAATGATAAGAACAGAACCCCACAAAGGGAAAAAAGAATAATCAAGGATTAGGGCTTCTCAGTCTCAGCACAATTGGCATTTGGGTCCTGACACTCCTTTGTTGCATTGGGTTGTCCTGTGCATTTATTTAAGGACATCCCTGACTGTCACTCATTAGAAGCAAATAGCATTCTCTTCTCCACTGTGACAATGAAAAAGGTCTCCAGATACTCCCAATTGCCCCCTGTGGGGGGGAAATTGTTGTGTTAATCAGCTTTCTGTGGCTGTGATAAAATACTTGAGAAAGGAAACTTAAGGGAGGAAAGGTTTATTTTGGCTCATGTTTCGAAAGTTTCAGCCCACGTGGCTGCCTCCACAGCTATGGGCCTGTGGGGAGACCAAACATCATCACAGAAGGATAAGGTAGAGCGACACTGCTCACCTTCCTCCACCACACTCTTGCACCATGATGCTCAATCTCAGCCTGAGCCCCGAGGAATGGAGCCAGCCTTCTATGAACTGAGACCACTGAAACATGAGCCCCCAAATCAACTTTTTCTCCTCTAAAATTATTCCTGTCAGGTTTTTTAATCACAGCTGCTCACTTCATGGTAGCAAGAAGCAGAGAGAAAGGGTGAGGAAGGGGCTGTGTAACTGAATACATCCTTCAAGGGCTCAGCTTCGGTGACCGACTTCCTCCAAATAGGCCGTGCCTTCTAAAGTTTCCACCTCCTCCCAAAAATGCCAAAAAAAATTATCAAAAATGTATCCATCCTTAGGTTAATCTGCTGATGAGGTCCGGGCATTCATGATCCAATCACTTTCTGTTTTAGCTGTTGCACTAATATGATCATAATACCCAACAAAAACAATTTAGAAGAGGAAAAGCTTATTTTAGACTCACAGTATCTGAGGTCTCAGTCCATAGACAGCAGACTCCATTGCTCTAGACCCACAGTGAGGCAGCATATCCTGGGGAAAGGGAAGGTACTCTGCTTGGGGCAGCAGGGAAAGAGAGCGTGGACATGGGAAAGTGCCATAGGGAAGATGCACCCTTCCCGGTCACGCCCCCAATGACCCCTCTCCTCCATCCAACTCCACCTGCCTACAGTTACCACCCAGTCACTCCATTCAAACTAGGATGGACTGGTTACAGCTCTCACGATCCAATCATTTTACCTCCTACATTAACAGGAGGTTTGGGGGCGGGGGCACCTCATATTCAAATCATAACACTTCCCCAAAGCTCCACCTCTAAACCAACTGCTTCATTGTGAATCAAACCTTCAACACATGAGTTTTTGAAGGACATTCTAGATCCAAACCATGACATTTATCCTTGATGGGAAATCACTGACCAAAGATGCAGGAAGAAAACTAAAAGCAAACCGTGTCACAGAATCCCGTGGCTTGAAAATTAATTACCAATGTCAACTACGTAACAGATCTTAAGAAAAATGAGGACTGAAGAGATTTGTGTTTGCCCAGAAAATCACTGGTGAACTAATTGAAAGAGGTTTCAATGGAACAATTGAGGGGCGACAGCAGATTGGCTGAATGTCCAATCCAACAAATAAACAGTAAAGAACATTTAGAAAGGGTTTGGTAGACCTAGATGATCATTTTAAGATTCTTTCCGGGCTGGAGCAGTGGCTCAGCGGTTACGGTGCTTGCCTGGCATGCGCAAGTACGAGAGTTCAAACCCCAGCACCACGTACACAACAAAGTGTCCGAGGAATAAAAGTCACATGAAAAACTAAATGAAAAAAAATTGCTTCTCTCTCTCTCTCACTGTCCCCTCTTTCTTTAAGAAAAAAAAAAAGATTCTTTCCAGCTTTCCAGCCCAAGTATATCATTCCAGGTGGCCTCCAAGGTCTGCTGGTGGCTGCCTACTTTGTTTCCACGTAAAACTGGCTGTGCTTCGCTTGGCCTACTCATGTCACATGAAATAAAAATCCAGTGCTATACAGTCTGGATCCAATGCATGATGAAAACTAAAATATGCTTTTCTCTATTTCCTCCCATAACCAACAGCTAAGCAATAAAATACACCAGACTTTAAAGGCAGTTGTGGTTTAGAGAGAGGCTGTTAAGTGAATCTGAAGATGTCAGGTTTAAGAACAATTTGAGAAGAAAAGGGTGGGGTTGAAGTCACCCAGACCCTTCTGGAAGTCCATGTGCCTCTTCCAAGACTCCAGATTTCATTCCTGGGGTGTCCCTTGGATGAGAGGCCTGTCCACAGATTAAATCAGCCAAGAGTCCCACAGGAAGCCTGTGTGGAGATCAGACCACACAAGTGCTGGCACTCTCCTCTGGCTGCTGAACAATCTATTACGTAAATAAAAATCACACTGAGGGGCTGGAGCAGTGGCTCCGTGGTTAAAGTGCTTGCCTGGCACATGCAAGGACCCAGGTTCAAACCCCAGTCTCACATGCACAACTAAGTGTGGGAGAAACAAAGGCCAGGGGGAAAACAATAAATAAAACTAATTCTCTCTTTCGTAGCTTTCTCTCACTAACTCTCCCTCTCTCTTTAAAAAAAAAAAAAGAAAGGAAGGAAAGAAACGAAAAGCAAGGATCAGTTTTTTCAACTAAGAAAGCAAGCACAGCAATTTTTTTTAAATAATGCTACATTGAGAAATGAGAAACTAGAGTTTTGTCCTTGGTTTAATTACCAATGAAAGGCTGATCACCTCCCTTCTCTGCACCTGGAAAGTAAAGGGGTTGAACTAGATGTAAACCGGGGTGCCTTTTGCTTCCCCAGTAGAGTTTCCACTACTGAGGTTGAGGTTCATGTTATGCTACATACGACAGCTTTTTCTTTATTTATTTCCTTTTTTTTTTTTTTTTGGTACCAGGGATTGAACACAGGGGTGCTTAACAACTGAACCATACACCCAACCCTTGTCATATTTTATTTTGAGACAGGATCTCTCTAAGCTGCTTACGGCCTTGCTCAATTGTTAAGGCTGGCTTTGAACTTGGGATTCTCCTGCCTCAGCCTCCTGAGTCACTGGGATTACAAGTATGCACCACTGCACCCCAATAAGATAGCTTTTTCAACTAGCTGCCCTGTCTATTAGACTGTCATCTCTGCCCAACAGGCACCAAAGTTCTCTTGTCTACTACTGAATCCCCAGAACCCTGAAGTATTTTGTAAATACCTATTGAAGGAATGAATGGTTTTTGTTTTACATTTTTTATCGGTCCCTTAAAATACTACATAATGATGGGTTTAGTTGTTACATATTCATACATGCACACTTATAATAATATAATTTGGTCAATATCCCACCCAAGCACACCCCCTCCTCCATGATCCCTTTCTTCTGCTGATAGGTGCATGATATACTTTTTTCCCTCTCCCATACTCTTCCTTTCTTTCCTCCTGTCCTTCCTCCCCTGTCCCCTTCTCCTACCTCTACTCTACTAGACTTTCTTTAGTTCATCAATTTGTATTTGAATGTGAAGACTTCTACTGCTAAGGGGCAGCTCTAGCGGAAATGTAACTTGGTATAAATTCACATACAGTGATTCTCCCATCTTACTCAGATTCTTTTTTTTTTTTTAAGAGAGAGGGACAGTGAGAGGGAGAGAGAGAGAAAGAGAGAATCAGCTTTATTTGGTTTTTCATGTGGCTTTCATTGTGCTGACACTTCCTTGTGTACGTGGTGCTGGGGTACAAGCCTGCGTGCTGAAGCTGCTGAGCCACCGCTGCAGCCCTCACTCAGATTCTTTAAGCTTCTGTAACAGCCCAGCTACGGGATATACAGTAAGTGGTAACATGCTAAAATACTTCTCATACCTCTGACATGGATACCACCACCATCCCGTCTTATGACTTCCAGCTAAACCCAAATTGGAAACTGCATCCCAAGTCAGCTATATTGAAAGACAAAAAATACAACACTGCCAATCCTGTTATGTTTCTCACCTACCCTGGGGGGTTACCTTTCCCAGCACACCAGAAAAATGAGGCATGGAGGTGAGAGGATAAACGAGGAGGCTGTGTACGGTGAGAAGTAGAATCACATATATTGAGTGAAAATGTTTTATTTATAAATTTTCTAAGGGATAGATTGCTAGGACTGGAATTCCTAGACATTGGGAACCTCAAGTTTCCAGATTATGCCTGAGGATTGGCACTTAGGACCCCTTTTAAAATAAATGTCCCAATTTTATCAGGTGGAAGAATAATCTTACAGAAGGTGGAAAACAGAAAAGAGAGGAAGGAAGCAGAGGAAAATCTCAAAGTCAACCGAACGTTAGGTTTTACCGACAACCCCTAGAAACTAAGCAGATGCTGCACGCAGCCAGGAAAGCACTTGGGTCTCTCTCAAGTCTGCTCCTTCCCGTGGCCTGGAAACCAGGGTGGTGGAAATGGAATTGGTAAACACTCAGGTAAGAGAAATATTACATAAGGAGAATTAGCAAGATGTGGAGAGTGATGAGTGAGAGCTGCCCAGGGAGCAAGTCTTACCTTAAATAAAGGTACAGGTTTATCATCAGACAGACTTCAGTTTAAATCCTGTGTTTGCCCCTGGCTGGCTCCAGGCAACCTCCTCAGCCTCTGTGAGCCTAGGCTGATACACTGACAGAATAGGGTTTATAATAGTGCCCTTGTCATGGAACTGTTAAAAGAGCTGCATGAGACAGGCATGTCAAGCCCTCAGCCCGGAAACCTTATCAACTATTGCGATATCATTGTTGTAATTCCAATACAAAATTAGGTAATGGAAAGATACCACAACAGCCTCAGGAAAGAAGGAAGGAGCAACGATACTGAATAAGACACTGGCCCCAACATTGTGCAAATGTCTGAGATGTCAACAAGCTGGCTTTGCTCGGACCTTACAAATATTTTTTATGGAGTAATGTCAACAAAGTGGTAGAGTAGGTGGCTCCAAATGCCAGTCCACAGAAATTTCAAAAATAAATAAATACGTAAATAAGTACATAAGCAAGGAGGAACTCTCAGAACCAACTTTGTCAGAACTCCGGGAAACATTCAAAAGTTTAGAGCAATGAGGCAGACACGGAATCAAGAATAAGGCAATTAGCAATGGTAATTTAGCATGCTAACTATATAGAGTACAGTAATATATGTGTATATATGCATGTAATAGTACATGCATCCTTGCTGCAGTTTTATTCCTCCCTGTGTTTTTCTCTCCCTGGGCCATTGTGGATCTTGAATATGAAGTCCACATTCCCACTGTGGGACCCTGGAGGGATCAGAGAAGATCTTATTTGCAGAGTAGTACATTTCTCTGTTCTAACAGGTCTGGGTACCTGAAAAACAGACGCAAGGCACTCATCTTTGTTTAGTCTAAATCACTTAGGCAGAAAAGTGGTGGGTACTGATCCAGGTATAAGACAGGGGCTGGAGCGGTGACTCAGCGGTTAGGGCACTTGCTCGACTTGCGCAAGTACATAGGTTCATAACCCCAGCACCCACGTACACAACTAAGTGTCAGAGCAACAAAAACCATGTGAAAAATTTAATAATAAAAAATTGATTCTTTCTGTCTGTCTCTATCTCGCACACTGTCCTTCTCTCTTTAAGAAAAAAAAATAAAGCAAATTTTAAAAATCCATGGCAGCCCAGGGTGTAAGATAACAGTTGAGACATATAATAACCTAAAGCCTAGGAGGAAAAATGGGCAAGACGGTGTCTTTGGGAAATTAGAGCATCCACAAATGTCTGCATACACTGGGAATTTAGAAAGCCAGGGCAGGATGAACGCTCAGAAAAAATCTGAGGACTGGGTGCAGTGGTGTATGCCTGCAATCCTAGCGATTTAGGAGGCTGAGGCAAGGGGATCACAAGTTCAAGGACAGTCTTAGCAATTTAGCAAGGCCCTCAGCAACTTAGTGAGATCTTGTCTCTAAATAAAAGATAAAAGGGTTGGAGATGGGCGGAAGCGATGGCTCAGTGGTTTACAGTGCTTGCCTGGCGTGCGTGAGTGCTCGAGTTCAAACCCCAGCACCATGTACACAACAAAGTATCAGAGGAATGAAAGTCACATGAAAAACTAAATAAAAATTACTTCTCTCTCTCACTGTCCTTCTCTCTCTTAAAAAAAAAGGGGGGGGCTGGGGATGTGGCTCAGTGGTTAAGTGGCCCTGGATTCAATTCCCAGTACCCCACCCCCCGGAGAAAAAAAAAAAAGAAAAAGAAAAGATCTGATGATACACTAAATCTTCAGCTGTTGTATTTTCTTTTTCTTCTTTCTTTTTTTTTTTTATTTCCATCCCTGCACCTGGAGTTAAACCCAAAGGCACTTAACCACTGAGCCACATCCCCAACCCTTTTTCACTTTTTAAGTTGCTGAGACTGGATTTGAACTTGTGATCCTCCTGCCTCAGCCTCCAGAGCTCCTGGGATTTCAGGGGGCACCAACACCCCTCGCTCTTTAGTTGTTCTATAAGGCTGAGTGAGAATGGGAAATCAGAGCTAAGGCAGAGATCTAAACAGCCTGTGTTAAAAGAGGATCATGATATGGGGTCAATCTTCGAAGACTGTTGTTGATGGTGATGGAGTTTTGATTTTTTTCTGTTTCTTTGTTTAAGCTCCTATCATTCAAGGCAATCTTTTTGAAACCACTAGATGAATACAAGCTAAAGGAACATTGATTCCAGTGGGTGGGCAACAAGGAATATAGTGTTTGTAAAAAATAGTTTGGAAAAGTCACTAAACAAGGAGCTACTGTTGTTGAAATCCAGAGCAACAAATCCCAGGGAGGGGAGAGAGTCAGTCTGCAACAACAACGACAAACCGGAAAACCTACAAAGAAATAGGAGGCTATGATCCATTGAAAGGAAAAGAAGTAATTGACAGAAATTATTCTTGGAGAAGCCTAGACAATGTACTTACTAAACAAAGTCTTTAAATCGACTCAACCAAATAAATTATGCAGAATATGCCTCCCCAAAACAGTAGAATATATCCTTCTCAGGTGCACGTGGCACATTCTCTAGTGTAGAGCATATGTTAGGCCACAACATACGTTTCAATAAATCTAAAAAGATTTAAATAACATAAAGGATCTTCTCTGATCACAATGAATAAAGCCAGAAAATAATGGAAGGAAAACCAGAAATTCACAAATACATAGAAATAAAGCAATATACCCTTAAATGAGCAATGGATCAAAGGAGAAATAAAAGTGGAAATTAGAAAATTACTCTAGTCAAAGGAAAATGAAAACACAAAATATCAAAAATTATGGGACGTCATCAAGGCAGCACTCATTTGTAGCAGTTCAAGTCTACATTTTAAAAAAGAAAGACTGAATCAATTACCTAACTTCACACCTTAAGAAACTGGGAGAAAGGGGCTGGAGCGGTGGCTCAGCAGTTACAGCACTTGCCTGGCATGCACAAGTACACAGGTTCAAACCCCAGCACCCACATACACAACTAAGTGTCAGAGCAACGAAAGCCATGTTAAAAACTCAATAAAAATTCTCTCTCTCTTTCTCTCTCTCTCACTGTCCTTCTCTCTTTAAAAAAAGAAAGAAATGAAACTGGGAAAAAAAAGATCAAACAAAATTCAACCCAAGCAGAAGGAAGGAAATAACAAAGATCAAAGCATAAATAAATGAAACTGAATTTTTTAAATGGAAAGAACTAAAGGTTGTTTCTTTGAAAAGATTAACAAAGTGATAAAATTTTAGCCAGACTGATGAAGAAAAAGAAGATGCAAACAACTAAATCTGAAATAAAAGTGGGAGCTTTATTACTGACCTTTCAGAAATAAAAATGATTGTAAAAGAATAATACAAACAATTATTAACCAATAAATTAGAAAACCTAAAATGGACAAATTTCCAGAAACACACAAGTTACCAAAACTGACTTAAGAAGAAACAGAAAATCTCAACAGATCTATAGCAAGTAAAGAGTTTGAATCAATACTCAAAGCCTCTTAAAAAGGGACTGGAGCAGTTGCACAGCGGACACCTTGCGCTTGCCTGGCATGCACAAGGATGTGGGTTTGGACTCCAGCACCACGTGCACAACAAAGTGTCAGAACAACAAAAGCCGCATGAAAAACTAAATAAAATTGATTCTCTCTTTCTCTCTCACTGTCCGTCTCTTAAAAAAAAAATCCAGGACCAGAGAACTTCATGAGCAAATCCTGCCAAACATTTAAAGAAAAATGAACACCAATCATTCTCAAACGCTCCAAAAAAGGAGATATTTTCCAACTCATTCTATAAATCCAGAATTACTCTGACATCAAAACCAGATAAAGCAACACAAGAATAGAAAAATACAGACCAACAACATCCCTTATGAAAATAGATGCAAGGTAAATCCAATGCACATTGAAAGGATTGTACACTACATTGAAATGGATTTATCCCAGGGATAAACATAGTTAAACTAAGAAAATCAATCAACATACCATTAAGGGAACAACAACAACAAAAAAGCAAAACAAAACACATTATCATTTTAATTAATGCAAAAACAAAAAGTATTTGACAAAATCCAACATTCTTTCATGATGAAAATAAAATTAAAATCCCATTCAGAAAACTAAGAAAAGACATTTTTCAGCTTAATAAAGTGAACATATGAAAAGCCCACAGCCATCATTATGCTTCAAGACGAAAGACAAAACATTTCCCCCTAAATCAAATCAAGGATACCAACCACTTCTACCACTACTATTCAACATCATACGTGAAGTTCTGCCTAGAGAAATAAGACTGGAAAAGGAAACTAAGAGACATCCATGTTGGAAAGGAAGAAGTAAGAGCTATCTTTATTCACAGATGACATGATCTCATATCTAGAAAACTCCGAGTCCGCTAGCACTAGCAAAACAATTCAGCACAGTTACAAGGTACAAGGTTAACACGCAAAAGCTAGTTGTTTTTTATACACCATCAGTGAACAATTTGAAAAAAATAAAAAGAAAACAACTACATTGCAATAATGTAAAAATATATACCAAAAGAATAAAATACCAAGGAATAATTTTCACCAGGAGGTGAAGACTTGCTCACTGAAACTACAAAACATGACGGAAAGAGATTAAAGAATACCTAAATAAGCAGGAGCACATCTTATGTATATGGATTGGAAGATGTTGGTGCTTCTGTAACCGACCTGCAGATTCAATGCAATCCGTATGAAAATCTCACCGATGTTGTCTGAAGAAATTAAAAAAAAAAAATCCATCCAAAAGTTCACAGGGAATTTCAAGGGACCCTGAATATCCAAAACAACCTTAAAATCAAGAACAACAAAGTTGGAGTATCACTCTAGCCAATTTCAAAATTTACTAGAAAATGCAACAATCAAAACAATGTGATACTGACGTACAGGTAGACAAAACAAAGGAATAAAAATGAAAGTCCAGAAATGAACCCATGTATGTACAGCCAAGTGATTTTTGTAATCATCACCATCATCAGAAAGTAACAAGTGTTGGTTGTGGAGGATGGAGAGCAATTATACATTGTTGGTAGGAATGTAAATGGTGCAACCACTGTAGAAAACAGTTTGGTGGTTCCTTAAAAAGTTAAACACAGGGGCTGGAGCAGTGACTTGGTGGTTACAGCACTTGCCCGGCATGCCCAAGTACACGGGGTCAAACCCCCAGCATCCACATACACAACTAAGTGTCAGAGCAACGAAAGCCATGTGAAAAACTCAATAAAAATTGATTCTCTCTCTCTCTCTCTTTTACTGTCCTTCTCTCTTAAAAAAAAAAAAAAGAAAGAAAGAAAAGTTAAACATGGGATTACCATACGACTCCGCAATTGCATTCCTAGGTTTATACCCCGAAAATAAGGATTGCAGCAAGCACATGTACGCACGGATTCATAACAGCATGATTCACAGCAGTCAAAAGTTAAAAACAGCCCAAGTACCCACTGACCAACAAGCAAGTACGACAGAATATTATTCAGCTACAAAACGAATGAAGTGTGGCGGGAGCAGTAGCTCAGTGGTTGGAGTGCTTGCCTGGCATGCGCGAGGACCTGAGTTCAAATCCCAGCATCACATACACAACTAAGTGTTGAGGAAACAAAGGCCAGATGAAAAAAAAAAAAACTAAACTAAATAAAGTTGATTCTCTTTCCCTCTCTCTATTAAAAAAAAAGAACGAACGAAGTGCTGTTATATGAATGAATATTGAAAACCTTGTTAAAGAAAGAAACCAGATACAAAACAACGAAAGTATCTGATTCTACTTATATGAAATATTCAGAATAGATAAATCCTTAGAGACAGAATGTCAATTGTTGCCAGGGGTGGAGGAAGGCAATAATGCGGAGAAACTACTTAATGGTTCAGGGATATTACTTGGGAGCAATAGAAATGTTTTGCAACCAGACACAGTTAGTGGTTATACAACAATGTGAATGTAATTATTGCTGCTGAATTGTTCACTTTAAGCTGGTTAATTTTATGTGAAGTGAATATTCGCCTCAACAAAATATTAAAAATAAAAAAGCATCTAAAATGTCTTTTTCCTGTAAATTTCCTGTTTCCAAAAAAAAACCTTATTAAACATTTATTTAAACACAAAGATAAATTACAAATTAAATAATTCCTTCTGGAGAAAGGCTCAGAAAAAGCATATAGGCTGTTGATAACTCATCGTTAACTTGCAAATGATGCTGAATCCTTACCTTGCGTCTGCATAATGTGGACCCATCAAGTGTTTGGCAATGAGCAGTTCGTCTGGAACCATTTCTCCAAAATAGGGAGTGCCATTCACGAAATGATTCTTTGAACATTTATAGTTAAATGCCAATCTTTGTTTTTCAGTTTATGGGAAGACTCCTTTTTGAAATTCCCTATTTTGGACTTAATGAAAACTGAAGGAGTTTAAGGATGCTTCTCATGATGACTCTTCAGTCCTCTTCCTCAAATCTAACATCTGCAGGGCAGAGTAATCCTTTGGAAGGGTTGTCAGAACAAAGTCCCAAAGACCGGATGACTTAAACTAGCAGAAATTTATTTTCTTACAGTTCTGGAAGCTGCAAGTCCAAGATCAAGGTGCAGACAGGTTTGGTTCCCCTGAGGCCTCCCTCCTTGTCACGCAGATGGCCCCCTTGCTGTGTCCTCCCACTTGCCCTTTCCTCTCTGTGTCCATTCCCCAAGGCTCCCCTTGAGTTCTGATTCCCTCTTCTTATAGACAGCAGTCAAACTGGGTTAGGGCGCACCTCATGGCCTCATCTTAACTTGATCACCTCTGAAGAGGTGTATCTCTAAATAAGGTCACATTCCAAAAAATTCACCGTTAGGGCTTCAACATATGAATTTTGGAGGAACACAATTCAGCCTATAGTGAGCAGTTTCTAAATCCACCAAAATTTCATGTAATAGTGCAATATTAAAGTTAATCCAAGCGCTGGTGCAGAGGCGTACACCTGTGGATCCGGTGACTTGGGAGGCAGAGGCAAGAGCATTGTAAGTTCAAGGCCAGCCTCAGGAATTTAGTGAAATACTGTCTCAAAATAAAAAATAAAAAGCTGGGGCTGGAGCAGTGGCTCAGTGGTTAGAGTGTTTTCCCAGCAAGCGTGGGTACATGAGTTCAAACCCCAGCACCACGTACACAAAGAAGTCCCAGAGCAAGGAATTAAAAAAAAAAAAAAAAAAAAAAAAAAGGCTGGGGATGTAGCCTAGTGGCATAGCACCCCCTGGGTTTAATCCTCATTACAAAAAAAAAAAAAAAAAAAGATTCAATCTCACCAGTAACAAAGATAGACAGTTTCATGTTGTTTTTCTCATTTTCCTTTTGCAGCCAAGAGGGAAAGAATATTAAGTAGCATATATATGTTTTAGATTTCCAAGGTTTTAATTTTTTTCCTCCACGGCAAGTCTAGTTATCAACAAAATAATCCTAAACAAGTTCTACAATTCTTATTTTATTTATTGGAGCTGGAGGACCAGAGCTTCACACATGCTTGGCAAGCACTCTACCACTGAGCTAAACCCCAAGCCCACTACAATAATTTTAATGTCCTCTTTAAGTACATAATATATTGCAAATTTAACTAGAAGCCTATTAGAAAATTAGATCTCAGGCCCATTGGGAAAGTACATGAATATACTTGTAAAATTGTAAAATGGGAATGATACTTATTCATTTCATTGGAAAGACAGAAACAATGTATAATGGCAGTAGTTCTAATCCATGAAATGCAACACTAATGCAAGCTGAAATAATTAATAATGCCACCCAGCATAACTTAAAAATAAAAAAAAGAAGCTTGCTGCAATTATATAAAAAATAAGTAGTTCAGGGGGTTGGAGGGGTGGCTCAGTGGTTATGGTGCTTGCCTGGCATGCGCAAGGATGTGGGTTCAAACCCCAGCACCACGTACACAATAAAGTGTTAGAGCAATGAAAGTCACATGAAAATCTAAATAAAATTGATTCTCTCTCTCTCTCTCTCTCTCACTGTCCTCTCTCTCTTAAAAAAATAGAAATAAGTTTAGGACAAGAAACTTCTTAATTAATTTTTACATAGCCTTTACCAGTTGAATTTCTTTCAAGAATTATTGAACAACTTTAGAAATAATAGTGAAATGTGTGTGTAAGTCCTTAAGCAAGTGTTGTTTCCATTAGCTAAGAGAAGAATCTTCGGCGGGGGGGGGGGTGGTTAGGAAGAAAAGAAACTCAACCATATTTTAATTTTATTTTCCCTTTATGTATACATTTTTGCGTGAATTCCTTTGATCTCAATCAATATTCCTTTTGTGATGAAAATGTATGAAACAAGGGGATTTAAGCCCCAGGGAAGTGTCTAAGGCAACACAACCTTCCAAAGACTGGGAGCACCCATCTATCTGAGCTATCCGAAGGCAAAGAATGAGCTGAAGCACGCTTAGAGAAAAGAAGCAATCAGCTTCAATTTGCCTTCCTAAATAAGGATTCTTTCTTTCAATGCAAAATCGGAGCTTTTCATTTTTGTCTTTCCTATCTGCATAAATGCTCACCAAGGAAGCATTTGACTTTGAGAAAATTGTCACAATTCATAATTGCTTTTTCTTTCTCTCTTGCTAGTTACATGTTGTCCATACTATACGAAGGCTGAGTTAACACTAATTATTTTAATCCTGATCCATCATTCGGTTTTGGAAATGTCAGTCTCCAAATGCCTCTTTCTCTATACCTAACTTTGAAAGTTATGGGTAAGATTATGTATTAACATTTTCAGGAGCTGGAGCGATGGCTCAGCAGTTCCAGTGCTTGCCTGGCATGGGCAAGGACGCTGGTTCAAACCCCAGCACCACATACACAACAAAGTGTCAGAGCAACGGAAGCCGCAAGAAAAACTAAATAAAACTAAATTAAAAAAAAATTTCAATGAACAACTAATTCCAATCTTACACAAACTCTTCCAGAGAATAAAAAAGGGAAGACTAAGTCCCAAGACATTTTATAAACTTAATATACCCACAATATCAAAATATATATATATATACATAAATAAGACTATATATACATACATAAGTATCAGAACAAAATAAAGAACATACAGGAAGCTGGGGATGGTGGTGCAGGTCTATAACATCAGCTACTCAGGAGGCTGAAGCAGGAGGAGGACAAGTTTAAAATAAAAGTAACAAAGGGATTTGGCAGTGTAGCTCAATGGCAGAGTGCTTGCCTAGCATGCATGAAGCCCTGGGTTTGATCCCCAGTACTACAAAATAATCAAATAAATAAAAGAGAGAAAGAAAATTCCAGGCCAATTACCTTCATGCCCATCAAACTAACAATCATAAACAAAATGTTAATCAATTAAGTTATGCATATACACCATGACCAAAGTGAGTCTATGTTAAAAAAATATTTAACATTCGAAAAAAGTGGCTTAAGCACAAAATTTGCTTCATTCTGCTGAAGAAGTTTCATTGCTAAATTATCATTCCCTTTTAAAATTACTAGGATTGCTTCAAAATGAAATAATAGAGGGGTGGAGAAATATTTATATCTTACCAACATTTTAAATCTATAGAGAACATTTTGGGTTCAAGTTATAGTTTTTCTATTTGTATGACTAATTCATTTCAGACAATATTCACTGAAAAGAAAATGGTGAATGATAGTAGAACTCTTAATTTCATAGTGTTATAGGCTTTTGAAATTTCCATATATAACCAAATCCATAAAACATGCAGAAGGCAAAATTCCTGAACACGTTGTGATAGTTCCAAATTAGTTCATCTTCTGGAAATTAGTCCTTCACCATAATCAGACAACACATTTAAAACAATTTTTTTCTACTAGGGATTGAACCCAGGGGCACTAAACCACTAAGTCGCATCCCCAGCCCTTTTTTATATTTTATTTTGAGACAGGGTCTTGCTGAGTTACTTAGGGCCTCACAAAGTTGCTGAGGCTGGGTTTGAACTTGCAATCCTCCTGTCTCAGCCTCCTGAGTTGCTGAAATTACAGGTATGCACCACTATGCCCAGCTACAAATTCTTAAATTTTCATTTGTTTTCTTTTGCAACATCTATAACATGAAAAATGCAATTCTGTATAAATGACTCTTGAATTGGCAATTAAATCAATCTCAAAAATTTAATCTCGTCTGGGTTCAATCCCCAGTACCGAAACAAACAAACAAACAAACAAACACATAACATTGCTGACATCACCTGATGTGGCGGGCAGTGCCCGGGAGCCCCGCCAAGCAGGCAGCTTTAAGATGGCGGCTGGCGGCTGGCCAAGCCTGGTCAGCTGATCTTGTGCTGTTCCTGGTTTGTAAGCTTGCAACATCTGACCACCTAGGGACAACCAATAGGAGCCAGCAGAGTTTTCTTCCTCGTAGCAACAACCTGCTGATTGGGTTACCTTCGCTATATAAGCGGTACAACTTCCTGATTAAAGAGCGATGGCTGCAGGCAACAAGAGTGTACATATCGTTATTGGCGCCTCGCTGGTCGAGCGAGTCAACCTGACACAGTGGTGCACACACCTGTAATCCTAGAAACTCAGGAGGCTGGGGCAGGAGAAATGCATGTTCGAGGCCAGCTTCAGCAACTTAGTGAGACCATAAGGAACTTAGTAAGACCCTGTCTCAAAATAAAAACAAATAAATTAATTAAAAATTTTAAAGATCTGGGAATGTAGTTAGTGATAAAGCACCCCTGGAGGTCAATCCCCAGTATCACATAATTAATTAATTAATTTAAAAAATGAATGGCACCAAATTCTCTTACTTGGATGAAAAGATTTATCAAGAAATGAAAAATTAGGACATGCACAGGGGAAAAAGCTACTTTGTTCATTGCTTCCATACTATTGAACCCACATGGGTGTATGCAAACTGGACATCAGCTTTCCTGCTTTCTAAACTGATTGCATCTCTGCCTCTAGAAAAAGACTGGGGGCTGGAGCAGCGAGTCAGCAGTTACAGCGCTTGTCTAGCACATGCAGGGATGGCGCTCCGAACCCCAGCACCAGGAACGCAACAAAGTGTCAGTGCAACCAAGGCCACAAGATAAACTAAATAAAACTGCTTCTCTCTCTCTCTCAAAAAAATAAAAACTGAATGAGGTAACAATTACAAAGGATTTTTTATTGATAATGGAAACACTAAGAATTGAACAAAGCATCTTGAAGGACAGAATCCCCCTCAGGATGTAGTATTTTGCATACTGGCACAAAAAAAGAATGAAATGTTAAAAAGTAATCACAATGCATTCAGCAGACATTCATATAGACAGGATACTAGGGAGTCCTTTTCTGGAGCACCGACTATATGCCAAGACTAAATGTGAAGCCATAGCCTTATGAAATTTCTCCCACATTTTGGTTGTAATAGAATTTAACTAGGCCAAACTCTTCTCTAGGGAGACAGAAAGCAAATCATTTGTTGCCTGGGACTAGGAGTAGGAGTGGATTGGATGTCATTTATTTTTGAGATTGGATTTTTGAAATTGATTGTCCTGATTATTCAACAATAAATTTGCTATATTGTAGTCATTTATACATAATTACATTTTTTCCAGGTTATTTGTTGCTTTAAAAGCAAATCAAATTCTGGAACTTTCATTGAATGACTGTGATAAATGACTTTTCAAAAGAATTTCCCCACATTCTAATAATTTACTAATAAGGTCCAATGTAATATTTAAAATATTACAGATGCATGTGTATCAACTTTTATGTAAAAAAAATGGGTATTTATGTAACAGAAATTCTTCTAAAAGAACAACTGCAGGGCTGGAGTGGTGGTTCAGCGGTTTTGGCACTTGCCTTGCATGTGCAGGGACACGGGTTCAAACCCCAGCACCACGTACATGATGAAGTGTCAGAGCAATGAAAAACAAATGAAAAACTAAAAATGAACTTGAGGGGTTGAGGATTTAGCTCAGTGGCAGAGTGCTTGCCTAGCATGCACAAGGCCCCGAGTTCAGTCCTCAAGCCTGAAAAAAATAAATAAATAAAAATAAACTTGATTCTCTCTCTCTCACACTGTCCTTCCCTCTTTAAAAAAAAAAAAAGAACAATTACGAATTTTGACCTGTATTTTATGACTATTTTAACTTACAGTTAATAATATGATTTTAACATTTTTAAAGCTGAAGTGAAATTATTATGTGTATGATAAACATTTAATTGTATTTAGTACAAGTTATAAGGTATCATATTTAATTAATGATTACATGCACAGATATGAAAACATCTCAGTTCTTGCAATGTCTGCAAATTCTATGTAATTATTCTCCACAGAGAATACCCCATTTAAAATAAAATTCTTTTTTTTTTTTTTTTT